>WAAE01015958.1:0-69433 GCA_013400495.1 Nicator chloris
TTTCTAACAGTGGCTATTTCTGATAGATGAAACAGCAAAAGGCCCCTTAACTGGAAGGGAGGGGGAAGATGGGAGAGAAAGAGAAAACAAGGTTTCAGCCCCTACTTGAATAGCAAAGCAACTCCTAAAAGAACATTTGACCAACTCCTTAATCTGTTTGCAAGACACGTTTAATACCAGCATGCCGTGGAAAGGCCCAGCATCACTCAAGTTTCATTATCATTACAAAATATAGCAGAATGCCTTACTCACAAGTTTATTATCATAAATAATTAAAACAAAACTATCCTTATGGTACGAAATAAATGAACAAAGTACATTATAGGGTGCATTTGTTTCGTGTTTTAGAGCTGTTTCCTGGCTCCCTACATCAGAAAATTCTCAAATTTGCAATCACTCTCCTACTCATTAGTCCAAATCAGGGAAATTTTACTGCAGCTGGCTCAAATGACTTGTTCTGTCAAAAACAGGACCATAAGTGCTCTTTACCAGTTGCATATGCAACATACATTTTTTTGTGATCAATCAGAGTATGTGACATGCAAAATGTTAAAAGAAAATCAAAGCATAGGATTGATGGCTGAGAAAAAAGAAAGAAAAGCGAGAAAAAGAAATTCTACCTCTAAAATTGACTGTCTGATTTCTAATTACAAAAATGTGCTAAGGTACAGATGAAATTATTAAATCTCTGCAATACTTATGCTAACAGTTTGTTCTCATAAGCTCCAAAGTGTTGGGCACACTCGTGGTCTTTGAAGTTTCGCTTTGTTCCTTTGACTTATTTTATGCAGGTCAAAGATCACCATGGCTGCACATATCTGTCACTGAAGGATAATAACACTACAACTCAGTTTGGAATCAGGCTAGGCTGGCATGTTAAACCAGCCACAGACACATCAATCTTGCTGCTCCCAAAGACGGCGAGTTCAGCGCCGGGAGAACCTCAACTAATGATGGTTTTTGGTTTCTGCATCTTGATGCACCAGGTTATGTCTCTCTTCTTTTGAGCAGCCTGTCCTCACGGACAAGCAAAACATGCCAGGAAAGCAAATTATCCCGCTAATCCAGCAGACACTGACAGAATCCTACTGGAGAGCAGCAGGATTGCAGGGAAGCATGCAGAGACCTATGGCAGCAAAAAAGAGCTTTCCAGGGAAGACTGAGAAAACACAACAGTCATCAGCAGCTGGGTAATAATCATAATTTGTGAGAGCTGGAAGTAGTATTATTATTTGTGCAGTAGCATACAACATGAAATACTGGAGCTTCCCTGCTGTCTGCCAAGTAACTGATCAGCACCAGCCAACAGGCAGGTCAGAATAAAATCCCTCACCAACTAAAAGTAAATTTTCTCATCTATTACCTGACCATGATAAACAGCAGAATAGTTTTTATTTTTACCTAATAAACCAGCATGCAATATGAATATATAATGCATTTACCTGCCAGTCTTTTGCATACAGCAAGTCCAATTAAAAAAAATTCAAGCGGATTTGGTACCTGGTGAAATTCCAGTCTGTTTTACATTTACAAATAAATGAGATCAATGCATGCCTGTAACAAAAAGCAGCCATAATCCTGCCCCACAATGAAACTCACCTGCCATGCCAAACAGAAGAATTTTATACATTTAGACAATGGCATTTTTTAGTGCCAAAAGCAAGGGGAGAAGTGATATTTATGTTCAGTGCTCATACCCTCACTTGTCAACACACGGTTTGGTGTAAAACACCAAAGAGGAAGAGCCAGAAACATGTGAAGATCATACATGCAAGTGCTTGAGAAACCCAGGAGGCAAATGGGGATCTTCTGTATTGGAACTGGTATGGCATTTTAAAGCAAGAAGAGGAAAAGCAGCTCAAAGTTCAAGCCACGAGTATAACGGGCTACAACTTTCTCAGACCACACAGGAACTGAAATGGCAAAAATGGCAAGAATATATTGGTTTCCAGTTCCATTGGGTCATCATCTCCTCCGGGTGCCTAGAGGCAAGTACCACATTCCAGTGTGCAGATTCTATTCTTTCTATCTCAAGCACAGCTGAACAGTCTTGTGGATCAGCCATCCCTCTGTGCATCCAAACCAAATCCCTCAAAAACAAAGTGGGAGCTCTCTGTTGACCTCAGCAAACACTAAATCAGGCTCTACTGCAGCCAAAGGATGGCTTTATTTTGCAAAGAGACAGTACTTATCAAAATCACGCCAAAAAACATACTTTAAACACAGAAGAATAAATGATTTTCAGTCAAACACAGCCAGTTATGTATTACTTTCTTTGCACAGATACTTCCACTGAATCACTGTTGAGAAGGGAGGTGGGGGGAATCTCTTTGCCCTCCAAACTCCCATGTACTACTATTCCCCTGGGAAATTCTGCACAGGGAAGTACTCCAGGGAGCCAACTACAGCTGTGTCACACAAGAGAAATAGCTAGCATAGTTTCCTATTTACAATAAAAAAATTTTGCACTTAAAATGCAGAACTAGTAAGAGAGAAAAATATGATTAATACATGTAGGATTTTTTTTAAATGGGAAACTCTGCACAGAGCCATTGCAAGATACTTTGTAACCATAGCACATAACAGCTGAAATTGTTACTAATGCTGCAGAAACTAAAAAAAAAAAATTAAAAAAAAATTAAAAATTGAGAAATAACACTAAAATTATTAAAGCCAGTTTGATGTCATTAATAGATCTGACCTCAGAATGGAACAAGCTGCTGCTATGTTGGGGCAGAAGATGAAATACCCTTCATGAGTTTAAATTCCTATCCTAGCTCAAGAGTTTCTCTTAATATCAAAGTAGCTTCTTAGGAAAGCAAATGAAGTACATTACCTCTGGTAATGGTAACCATTTACTCCTTGAAAAGCCTTGAGAGAGCTCTCACGCAGGATAGCCTATGTTTTATTAAATCCTTTTGCATAGCTTTATTTTCAGGTCATATAATCTGAAGGACAAAGTATTCGCTTAAACTTTTTAAAGTATTCTCTTTTTATCAAGGATTAGTTGTTCTGATTCTTCAATAATTCAAGCTTCACCCTAACTATGTACCATGTTTAGATGTGAGCAGCATGAAATCAGAACACCGCCACACCGTGTTTCCATGGGATCTCAAACGTTCAGCACAAATAAACTGCTGGCAAGACAATCAACGTTAAGGCCTTGCTAAGATCTTCAATTATTCACATTTGTTGTTTGCACTGATGAAACATTATATGATAAAAGGATTATTAAAAATTATTTAATTGTATGGCATGAGGGTATGGCCACATCTGCCTATAGGCAGTTCTTTTTCTACTAAGAAAATGTGAATCAGAAAGAGGGTGTTGAATATTACCTCAACTCACTGGTTTACAGTTATATCAAATAATTTACTATTATTTGGTACAATATTTGTGCCCTAAAGTTGAACAGAAAAGCCCTACTAATAAACCAGCTAAGCTGTGCACAAAGATGCCTTATTTTACAAAAGCAGATAGGGCATCTATTCCATATATTTAAAGTAACAATTAGTATCTATTATATTAAAACAACCCTTGAAAGAATTTAAACCATGGAATTATCAAGATGCTTTTACTGGGAACACCTCACCATCATTTTAGTGTTAATTTTGGCATTATACAAGGCACAGAAACTTTACCCCAGAGGACATGAGACCTGATCCACACAGCTCAAAACTGGAGCATGATGGCAAATATGTATGACTGAGGCACCAAGAAGGAGAAACCACAGTCTACCCTGAACTTCTGCTAATGACTGGGAAGACAAGGCTGCTTAGAAAAGCCATGCTTGACAGAGAGCCACGGATTCCCCTTCATTAGCCAGATGAAACATGCTGCTTTGTTTTCCTTTTTCCTCATGATGTACCTCTCAATCTTCTCAATAGGACTGAGCAATTCCTTATACCAAACTGCTCAATCAAACAAAAGTGGGCCTCCCCCGCTTAGCTGGTTTATTCCCCACCTCCTCTAACACTTGGAAAGGATTCAGACAAGAGCTACAAGAGTGATTAGAGCGCCTGGAAAAACTTGCCGTACAAGGAGAGACTACAGCTCAGTCTATTTGGTTCATAAAGGAGAAGGTTAAGAGGCAACCTGATCACAGACTATGAGTACTTACACAGGAGAGAGACTGCAGAGAGCAGATGGGTATTTAATCTAGCAGAAAAGGGTGTAACAAGATCCAGTGCTTGGAAGCTGAAGCCAGTCAAATTCAAACTAGTTTATGCAGCATCCATTTTCAATGATAACGAAATAATAACCATTTTAACAATAATAACCATTTTAACAACTTAACTAAAAAGCAGGGGATTCACAGCCACGTGCCGTTTTTAAACAGGCATTGGAAATCTTTCTTAAAGGTACATTGCAGCACAGAGGGTTTGGCACAGGCCCTGGAAGAAGGGATGAAATGAAGCCTCAAGCCAAGCAGCCCCGAGGATGCTCTCCTGGCCTGAGCTGCACAGACACTCGGACCTGTTTATAAATAGCCTCACCCAACTCCTCCACACACATCACAGGAACACAACAAAGCCACAGGACCAGAATCTTCCAGTATGCTTTCACACTGACATTCACAAACCTGTCCACAGAAGATGCTGAAGTTGTAAGCCATGATACAGAAAGAAATTTGGAAATTTAAAAAAAAAAAACAACACATAGAACAGCCTAGCAGACATGAAAGATACAAAGTGATGCACTTGAATCTACCACTGTCACATTAACCCACAAGACAGTAGTTATTCACATAAATATAATATAATCCACCAAAATACAGATTGGGCCATTCCACTCCCCCAGGCAGCCCCTTCTGCAAAAGCAGCAGCAGGTGCCCATCTGCAACTGGGCCACGGTGCTGGTACACCAGGCCCTGTGGAAAAGCTTTGGACAGCACCACATCTTCCTCAGTAAGGCCTGGAATGACTTGTTTCAGGCAGCAATGCAACAGTTAAATATTACTGAGCTGCTAGGAAAAATACCATCAAACCAGTTTATATCTTACCATATTTCCTCTCCATTCAAACTGTATTATGCTGCATACCATTTCATCACTTCACAATGCCACAAACTACCTTTTAATGCAAAACAAAGCTTTTCAATGTAAAGCCCCATATTGTAATCCAGAAGAACTCTCCTTATCTATTTCGACAGCAAATCTTTAGTGGCAACCACATGTTATTGTGTTTTAGGGATTGAGACTTTTGTATGAACATGCTGATTGTCTCCTTGAGACATATATAATCAGCATTTTGTGCCAAGAAACACTTAAGCCAACAGAGACTTACACCATTCAGAAATGCTGTTGGAATTGAAAATGTATATTTTGGCTTATTTCCTTAAGCCTGCGATAGCAGGAATTTCTTAGGGGTGTTTTATGATTTTATTTTAACTTCATTCTCTTCTCAAACTCTTGGAGATTGAACAAAAAGTCAAAACACATGTTCTGAAAGAAAGGGGCTCTGCCAGGAAAATGACTCGTTCTGATACAGCAGCGCTACCTAACACAGACCCCTCCTGGCACAGGAACATCTACCTCTGTCACCTCTGCCTCTGTCCATGGCTGAAGAGCTGTGCCTAAACTCACTTGCAGGCAGCTGTGGAAGTGGAAAGGAACGCATTTTTTTAGATAAGTGAGTGGGTATGGATCTTATGCAGGAACAGAGCAAACACCAAAGCAAACAAGTGTCTGTTTGTGTGTTTGAGCAGCTCCCGAACGCCCGTCAGCGGCTCGGAGGAGTTGCAGGAGTAGCGTGCTCAGTATTCAGAGAGCATCCACCACATTTGCTGCTACAGATATTTTTAACTCCAGTTTGCTCCATATGTAGAATGTGCAAATACACAAAAGAATGTCTTAATTGGTCCTGCTTTATATAAATGAATAATGGGCTAAATGGGTTGAAGGGAATGTCATATTTATCTCTCCACTGAGGAAAGACATGATGATTCAGAAACAGCAAAGCCAAGAGGATTCAGAGCTGTACTCACAAGTGGAATATATATCTCCTGTCAATACATTATGTATTCCATTTCTACTACAGCCCCCTAAAGGCACAAATAGAAAAAGAGAAGCAAAATCTAAATGTTTCATTTCTGCTCAACATACATTCATGGATGTGGAAGGTTTTTATACTTGCTTTCAGGAGTTAGGAATCAAATCTCTGGAGCTCTTTGTTTTACTGAGTTTTTGTAAATACTAAACTCTCCAGTGTTAGTTTCATCATTTGATATTACCATTGCCAAAAGACGTTTTATATTCCTAGGAAGCAGAGGCACAAGCAACAAAAAAGTGCCCTGAACTTGCCCTGGCTCACTTGTGCAATCCCACCCAAGCTAACAGCTCCAGTCTGCAGCTGCAGCACCTTTCCAGTTAAGCAGAGACACTTCCTACCAGGCATTGGAAAGCATGTCAGGAAAAACAAAAATCCTTAAAGATTTAGGGTTTTTCTTTTCCTGCTTACAAGTTTCCACATACAACTACTGATTAAAAATCTATGTAAAGAGCATATGCATTTTATATCCTCCTCCTAAAAATACAAGCATCACCAAAGAGCTCCAAGAAAAATAAAAAGCACGGTGTGCAAGAGTGGGCTGATATTTTGATTCTGATTATTCTGGAAACTGATATTTTCAAGTGCTGCTGCTCTGGTTGGATTTAATAATTATACTGAGCAGAAAGCAAGTCTCCTCTGCACTCACCCCACCAAGCAGGGAATCACTTTTAGGGCTGCTGGAAAAGTGGAACATCTCATTTCCATTAATCTGGCTCATAGCTTCAGATTCATACAAGGCATTAGCAGAGCACCACTTTCAGCCAGAGTGGAAGTTCAGCCTTGTGTTTAACTCTGCATTAACTTGAGCATGACAGAGTGAAAATGCAAGAAAGACGGATTAAAAAAAAAAAAAAAATCATCTGGTCATATTTTGTCAGCAGAAGAAAAGGCTTTACAAAATGTATAGGTTCAGTTATTCCCAAAGCAGTGTTTTGTTAGTAGCATAGTTGTGCACACAGTGCCATGGCTGGAGGATCTGCCTTGCCCACGGCAAGTAAGGTAAAGCCTCAGGCACATGTAATTTGAAATTCATTTTTACTCTAGCAGACAGCTTCAGACCAGCACCTATGTTTATTTTATAAATACAGCACTCTCAATTTGCATTCCTGTAGTCCCCAGGAGCTAACACCAAAACCATCTTATGTTTGAGATGTGTTTTAGAAAATAATGCACAATTGTGTCTTTAAAATCCATCAGCACAGGTTGCAAAGGATCCCTCTGAGTTCCCACATCAGTCCACACCCTCAGTAATTTCCTTCTGGACACACCCAGTAGGAAGTGACACTGCTGGCAGAAGGTATTTGTCAGATTGTGCCCAAGCCAAAAAAACACGTCCCTCACACAGCTGATTTTAAACATTGTTTCTTAATTAAAAGGAAAAGAAGGCCCTCCAAACTTCACTAATTCTTATCAGTTACTAAAGGTGAGCTGAGGTGTGGTATCTGGGACTGCCACATAAAAATGGTGGGCAAATAATTTATTGTTGCATTTCCCTCTTCCTGCTCCATTTCATTATCCCAGTACTCACATTATCCAACATTTAAAAACAGGTAACTGTCACTAATGACTGCTCTTGACAAAGTAAACTGTTTATTTTAGGAGTTAAATTCAGATGGATTGTTATCAAGCTGATTTTTACCTTACTCTTGCTACAACAGACCACAAGCTGCCCCCAGTCACCTATGGGCATGTACTGCCCTAACAAAGGACTACCAAGTATAACCAGGTAACAGAATTTTGGCCTAAATACTATTGTCCTGATCAAGTGATGAGTTCATTTTGAACATTACATTATTCAAATACAGCTCAAGGTCCTCAAATCCTACCAACTTCCCTATAAAGACAATTAGATGTTTTACCTCACTGTGACTTACAGGTGGGAACTTTAAGTTACTTCTTCCAGTAACTATGAGTAACTGTAAGAAGCAAAAAAAATGGTCAACTCTAATGAACTGCTTATTCAATTTAGCATAATATCATCCATGAACAATTTTGTTGACATTTCAACACTCTTCTTTTTAAAATATAAATCTTGGACAAAAAGATACAGTAGTGTCACCTGTTGATTTCTCTGTAACAGGTTAATAAGTAAATAGAGTTAGTAAGCATAGAAGGTACCCTTATCCAAACACCATTTACAAATGACTCCTGATTTCTGAATGAGAACAAATGCCTGACACACCAGTTACCCACATTATCCACCAGATCTCCCCAATTGGGTTCTTAACCATAAACAGTCAGATAGCAGGAACAAAGGTCAACGAGTGAATTTACTGCCGGATGACTCCATAAATTGCTAATTCAGAACACCTAAAGCCCAAACTATACCTGCAGGCATTTCAGACAAACAGTATCACAGTCTCAATAACAAGGGAAGACAAGTGAAACCTGGTCTGGTTGAGTGTTTGACACAGATGCTCCATTTTTTGAAACCTTAAAGTATAAACACTATTGCAGAATGAAAATTTGCAGTTACTGCCTCAGGGACTGGCTAATAAAAAATATTTTTCTAACTATTGCAGAACTGTTTAGAACAATGAGTCACAGGTAAACGATCTCAAAAATTAATGTGGATTTTCATCTGAGCAGATGCTTTTAAAAACTGTGAACTGATATTTCAGGGAGTAAGCTCATACATCTGACATCTACTAAAAGCTGGCTTGCTGTACCAAGGAAAATAATATAAATGAAAAGGACAGGGCATCAAATAAGTTATTGTGTCCCAAGGACTTGGACATGACAGTGCAGATTTGGGTAAGTCCCTAATTGGTTTATTCAACCATAGCTCAGATAATGAACAGTTTCAACTGCACTTCATATGCTCAGCTCTGTGGCTCATGTTCTTATCAAGATGCACGAGCTTGAAAGGTCTTTGACATCCAAAAAACCCTGGATACTAACCCAAGACCAGGAGTGCTCAGTATTCAACAATTACAAGGATTGAAAAGCATCTTTCTTTCCTTCTTTCTTTCTACAGCTATGTATTTGCTGCAGGTGAGGCACCAGTTTATCAGTTTTAATCCGTTTTAATTCCCCTGCCTCCATGAAAGCCAAAGATGAATTCCCAGGGTATCAAATTGCCTTATTTCTGAAAAACATGGCAGGAACGCTCAGATTGAAAGAGGAAGCCAAAAAGAGGAACCAGGAGATACAAGATTCAGCCAAGGGTGGTGTACAGCAAAGAAACTATTCAAATTCCCAGAATAATATTTGGTTATTAACTGTACTTACGTTATAAGAAAAGACATTATGTATGCTGATGGGACTTAAGATCTCTTATAATCCCCTGGAAAAGCAACTCTCTCCAGCTCTGCATTTGGCAAGAAAGGAACATATAAACAATACAATAAGCCTGGCTTGTGCTCTAGCACTCTGTGCAATATTTGCTTCCACCGTTCCATCAGCAATTAATAGTGCCTTCAACTTCATTAGTTCATTAGAAATACATTCAAGAAATGTGGTGGCAGCAACCTACACTAAGCACACAGAATTCCCTTGCACTGAACAACAAGGGGGGACCCCAAAGGTGAATCTTTCAGCTTGAAATGCATCTAATTGCCTATATTCTTCTATGGAGAGAGTTCACAGAATCTGACAATATAAATTCAGCAAGAAGAGCCATGTCCTAAGTCTAAGGAGCAATTTAGTCAAAGACATAGAAGAAAATGCACATTTTGGAATACTTTCCTGTCAATAGCTCTCCATGTCCATAAATACCTCCAGATCCCTGTGTGGTGTGACAAATTACCAGACCAACCATTTGTTTCAGCAGTTGGTGAAATCAAAGGTTTAAAACCACTCAGAATACAAACAGACAACGATGCACTCAATTTATCTCTCTCATGTGAAAGTCAGGCATTTATTTGTCTCATTCTTAGCTCTGGCTTCATCATGCCATTATTTTTGTGTACATCCACGCACAGCCAAACTCAAGGTTTTTCCTGAGTGGCACTGGCTCTCCATGAATGGATTCCCACACTGGGAAGCAGGGCTGCAGGTCTGTTTCAAACAGAACGACATTTGCAGCGGAGTCCAGCTGCCGCAATCTACCCCGTGCAGATGGACTAATACATTCCTTCATGGGTATTATCTGAGCTGCAGGGCCAGAAAGCAGGGGAATGTGTAACAGACTGGGCTCTTGCCACATTGTGAGAAAAGGTAAATTGTCAACAAACATTTCCTACATCTGATATCTTTTGTATGGAGAGCTACGCTTTTAATAAAGAAGCAGCTGCCACTGCTGAACGATTAATCAATACTGGTAAGCTGACATTTTAAGAACTTGCTGAACTAAAGCTTTTCTTTTCCTCCTGCATTTACAAATAAAGTGCTCACTATTTGACTAAAGCCTGTCTACTTGACTGGAAAATATCAGAGTCCTATTTAAATGACATTTGCAGAGAATGAGATTTTATCCTGGTCGCTGCTCCTTATCGCTAATAATAACATCAGATTAGTGGATTTAGGCCAGCCGAGTAGCAATGCCTTTTCTGATCCCTTCTTAAAGCAGCTCTTTCCATCTGTCTAGCCAAGCTTTCCTCTGCTTGTATGGGCCAACGATTAAGTCTTAAATGGAGCTTCAATTGATACCATGTGGGATATCTATACAGAGGTTCATTGTGTTGCTAAATTCCAGCCAAGACATTTATCAACTCTGACTACTGCTTACTTCAAAAGGGCAAAACACCTGGATATTTACAGGTACAAATATTCCTACACTACTACTCCTCAAATAACTACAATATTAGACAACCCAATTTCAAAAATGCACAATTTACTGTAAGAGCTTCCAAATAAGATACAGGATCAGACACCAAGCTCATTTCAGAGAGCGTGACTCAGCTGAGCACTGCAGAGTTCTGGCTGCACGACTTTCTGCACATTCAAAATCCATCCCACAACCTATCAATTAATGGGTGACCTACACTTAAGCACACCATGGCTTGCCAGCAACAGTGGTTTCCAGTCGGGGCTTATGAGGTCATGACTGAGCAGTTTGGACACTGGCAGAAAATAAACTGCACACACACACACCCCCCAATAAACTGCATATACACTCACAGCACAGGACAACTTTTTTAAAGAACTGTGACTGGTTTTGTCATCATTGCTTTTAATAGTACCCGACTTCAGTTGCACAAGCAAGATGTAATATCCAAACGCCAAACGCTCTCAATAAAAATTACTAAAGCCAATTAGAAAGTAAATCTGTTTTCTTTCCCCTCCTCTTTTTGCGGTTTTTAGTTTAAAGGTCACTTTGTATTCCTAGTGAGGCCACTTACAGTATGTTAGTAACTGACATTTCCTCTTCTGACATATAATGCAGGCCTGACAACTGCTGTGCACTAAAGATAAGATGTGAAACCAATAGTTCTCATAAGAAGCCAGTGTTTCTAGATCATGCAAATCTCCTAACTCCAGTGCTTGTTTAGTTTTTAACAAGGTCTTGCTCATTCCTAACCTTGATCAAAAAAGTGTTTCCACATGGCAGTCAGACTCATGCCAAGTATAGCTACACACAGAAAGTTGCCTGACTTAATCAAGCAATGCTGGAGACATGAAATGAATATTTAGCAAGGTCAAAGTCAGACTGCTCTTTGAGAAGCAGCAATTGCTGACAGTTGAATGAGCAGCACACAAATCTGGGATCCTATTTTAATACCTACATATTTTCACTATTTGTCATCCTGTTAACAAAACTGCATTAAAACACAGTATTAGAAATCTAAGAACATTTTTATGGAAAGGATAAAATCTACTGTGTATTTATGCATGTCATAAAGCCCATAATGTATCTTGCATGAAACCATTTATCTTCATTTCATAGGGTCACAACAAGTACACACTACTTTTCCTTCAGAAGCCTGTGGCATGTTGAACCAGGCATCAGTCATAATAAGAAAGACAAACTTATTTCATTAAAAAACGGTGCATGAAGTAAAATGGAAAATTCCAAATTTTTTAATTAACAGGATTGTGAGCATCGCTTATCTTCGAAAACAGCAAATTGGAATTAATCACATTTCAAGACCAAGTTAATATTCTCTCTCTCTTCTACAAAATGACTGTGATTGATCTAAATCTAGTTATTTCGTGCAAAACTAGGTTAAATACTGTAGATCTTTATGACCACACAGAAAGCATTACCACGACAGACTGTGCTATTGTATTGCAGTTGCTGGCTGAGCCGCAGTAAGTGCAACCACGATCGAAACGGGGAAACATCTCCAAGCCTTGAGAACAAAATGTTTGCCCAGTAATGTCTCTACAGGAACAAATTACTGACTTGCCTGGGCATCCAGGTCCAGCAAGAATGTCATCCATCACAGCCCCTTCTCTCCTTGGCACACACGAGGGCACAGCAGCCAAGGACAACCCACCCACCCCACAGCACAAACATTCCCAGGCTGCCCCCACGTCTGACTGCTGTGTAGCCCTCCAGAGAGGGTCACTGAGGCACTGGGGGCTCCTGCCACAGGGCCTTCTGTGCCCTCTTTCTTGGGGAGAGCAATAGCAGCCCACCTCACCCGCTCCAGCTATGGCCAGGCTCACTAGGCAGGTTTCTCCATGAGAAGAGATGCTAATTTAAGGAGGTACCTTTAGGGAGGCACCAGAAGTCTCCAAGTCTGGGCAACTCTGCTCACGTGCACAGAACTGTCAGAAATTATGCCATCTTATACATTTATTTATTTATTTTACGCACACACACATAAAATTTATTTACTGTCTGTGAATTACCACGTACTGAAACATGCTGGTGTCTTAGTATTGCTATAAACCATTCTAGCTCTGTGACCATGCAAAACACTGTTAACATCTCAGTAACTGGGGATAATGAGGAGAAATAACATCATAAGAAATTATGACAAACATAACTGCAAACCTTTTTTTGATTCGTATGTTATTCTGTGCACAGACACACAACAAAGCTTCTTTATAGCTTATCTACCAATATGTAACATCACAGTTCAACAGCCTGATTTCAGGGTTTATCAACTGTCTGAAGCTAATGTGAACAAAGGCCAGATTTGTTTGCACATCAAAAAAAAGCTATGTACTGTCAAAAGAGAATCTATACAACATCCAAAGAACAGGCAGCAAACGCTGGTTTTACTGAGAAAAGCTGGTGACTGGATATTTCTGAGATGTAAATGACTTCTCATTTGGTGAGCCTTCCAGTTTGATGCTGAGAGTGCAGCTCACCATTTCTCTCCTCAGACTCTGGCAAGATTTCCCACCCCTCCAATTCAGTTTTGTATAAAATCTTACAGAACTTCCTGCTAGCAAGAAGGCAATCGCAGGGATGTGGTTGTATGAAGATAATCAGATTCCTGAGGGAGCAAAGGTCCTCATTTATTTTTTTTTTAAATCCTCAGGGGAGTGATTTTCTCCTAACACACGCACACCCCATCCTATTGTGTCTTACTGCTTAATTAGCTACTGGATGAGATGTTCTGTTTGCACCAACTTTATGTCTACTGTAATTGCCCTGAGTTGCAGTTCCAAGAAGAAAAAATTGATCAAATAACTACATATTTTGTTTGATTAATAATGAAAAAATCATTAAGGGATTAAAGTGAAACCATTTCACTCCTGTTGATCATGTTCAGCAATTTGAAATTATTTTATGATCCTGATCAATGTAATTAATGAGAATGGCTGTTAATTAGTTACACTAGCAGGTGGGCCACGTAGAACGTATTCTCTTAATGCCACAGAATATCATGCAATTAGAATTTGGGTTAATTCTGTAGCATTCCCAGCATAAGAGTTTAAAAAGCTGCACAGGACTGCAGGGTCTTTGAATTTTGTGCACACACCCCACACACACAGACGTGCACACTCAGCCACGCAAAATGACTGTCATAAAGGCACCACAGACACACAGTTGTTTGGAGATTTAGGACCATAATCAAACATTCTTCTTTTTGCAACTGTCATCTTTATGACAAGTCCCCACACTCTCTCACAGCAAACCCTCCCCTTGGTACACAGGAACAAACCAGGTTTCAGTGAAACTTGGAGCTTCACTCTCAGCATCTTGTTCATTCAGTCACTCTCATCTGGTTCTTTCTGGTCTTCCCCTAAGGAGAGGGCTTTTTTCAAGAGAAATAACCTCTTGGGTGTGAGCTGAGACAGACAATAAAAGTGTTAACTGCTTAGCAGTGGTGTGTAGCTAATTAGCAGTATTATGAGTTTAAGGGTGGTTTTGATAATCATGGGGCCTGTGAGGGTTCCCCATCCCCTAGGAACACAGGCAGATTAATACTTTTTTTTGTTTTGAGGAGAAAAAAAAGCAACAAACTGAATTGTGGAAAAATGCATGTATTTATATGGTGGGATACAGTTCAGGTTTGCATTTCCTGCTGGATAAGAGCAGGCAGTATAATATTAACCAAACTGAGGGAGCAACATAGCTCCTAGAATTCCTCTTCAGCCAATTTATGGATTAGGTCTAAACACTGCAGCATCAGGAGAGAACACTCAGACTCACAAAGGCAGAAGCCATTCCTGAAGCATACTGGTCTATTGACAAGGCAGGTCTGGGCACACTGACAGACTGGGGCAGGACAAGGGCAGCAGGAGGGGATCCACCAGAGCTGAGCACAAAACTTCTGCCCCTCTTTTTCCAAGAAGAATTTGGTGAGAGTCAGTGATAGCCCTCCTCGCTCTGCAGCCTGGTTTGTTTGACATCTGCAAAGGTCTTTTCCCCTTCTTCTCTCTTGTGCTATACTCTACTCATAATATCCACATAAACCTGTGTATAGAATCTCAACATGACACCCATTTGGCTACACCTTGTAGTCACACACAACCACACTGCTGTACTAAGACATAACTACATCTGATAACCATTAAACTTCAAATATTTCTCTAAAAAACATATGGCCTTGCGGTTAAAAAAATAACCACAGTCAATCAAACCATCACAAGTCAGCCTTAAATACCAAAATGACAAGTGCACTAGAAATAAAGATTTGAACTTATTCTTTGCATATTAAGAATATCCAAGATTAGAGACTCCAAAGGCAGAAGTGATTAACAGCCACACAGCTAAATATGCAGCCAAGCTGTGTTTGCTGTTGGTAGGGAAAACTCCAGGTGAGCTCGAGCTCCTGATGACTCCCTGACATGTTGGGTCAGTGCATGGCTCTGAACTACACTGTTTGCAGGAGGCTTTTTTTCACTGTTATCATCAGAAAGAAGGCAAGAGCTGTCTCCCTTTGAAAAAGGCTGACATATCAGTGGAGGAAGAAACAGCAGAGCAAAACCACTGTGATAAACTTCAGGGGTAAGCAATCCCACAAGGGCCTGGTTCTAGCAGGACTCGAGTTTAACAAGCTCTTCAGTGGCTGTGACCCCTCATCACCAGCGACACTGGGTGTAAGAGGAAGGGCTGTGTTTTAGACAAAGTGGTCCCCAACAACAAGAACAATTCCCTATTTACAAAAGAGTAAAAGAACACCATTTTTTTTTTTCTCTAAGGGCTTAATGGTAATCTCAATGGACTGGATCCAGATTCTGTGGAATCAGCCTCAGTCTTTACCTGCTGGTTCCTACACTAAATATTACATGTACATAACTGTCGGCCTGAGCCAGTGTATATTGGCCTCTTCAGATGAAAGAAAATTGGTGTCAGCAGCCTCCTGAGCACATTTTAATAATCAGCCTGATCATGGGTGCATGGCAGCTGCTCGATTGATGGTGTTAGACAGCGAATAAAGAAAGATGCCAGCAGTGCCCTCAGATCTGACATAACGAGGGAAACATCAGTCATTTGGCTAAAAGGCTCATAAAGGCTCCATCAGCTGTGACACAGGAGTCTGTCTTATGCAAAGCTAATGAGGAAATGTGGCAGCGTTAGCATTCTCTTTAGACAGTAACAAGTTGCGAGTGAGCTGCATTTTAGATGAAAAATTCAGCTGAAAACAGGGTGGTTTTCATGATCTTTGCCTAGATAATATCCTGATGTCTGGGACAGACTGTTAGAAATTCAAAGATTTTTGAAAGGGCTTTAGGACAGCCACTGCCAGTCCCAGTAGCCTGTGTATTGATCCCCAATTGATACTGTGTGTACATAAGGATTAGCTCTTCTTGACTCGATTTTGATCACCCTCACCATGGATCCCAGACTCCCTTTACTGCTGGGAACCTCTGGGTGTCCACTGGTCACCCGTGAGCAAGGACTGGGCACAAGCAGGGCTCCCTGACCTATTGATGCCGACCTGACTGGGAAGCAGCGCAGACACAGCTGCACAGCCCAGCCCTGCAGCGGCTGCCTTGAGCCCCTCGGGCTTGGGAGGCAGCGGTCTGCAGTCATCCGAGAACACTGCCCGTGTCTCCCGTGTGAATATTTCAAAGCAGTCGTTCTGCAGGAGGGGACGAGCAGCTCACCCTGCCCGTGGATTGGGTTGCAGACGGAGCCTGTGAGAACAGCATACCCTGGGGCTGCCAGAAGGGCTGCTTTGGAGGGTAAGGTAACAGGGAAATGGGGAAGAAGACACTCACAGATGAACTTTCGCTTTCAGTCAAATTTCCATTTCTGACACCTTCTCCCATTTCAGTTTCCCAGCATGTTGATATATTACACTAATTATAAGAACGACCTTCTCCCCTTCTACATTTTTTTTCTTCCTTCCACTGCTCCAGTCAATAGATTTACAGTCTAATGTTATTTCTGTGTATGTCATGAGAGCCATTCCAACAGCAACAGGGCATTATGAAAAACGCAGTCAAAAGGTAATTAGAAATCTCGCTGAAATGTTATGTTTGTTACGTGAGGATTACAATGAATGATTCAATGAGCCTCAAAGTTCATCCTTAACATTGATAAGTGGGTTTCTGCCAAGAAATGCACAGCTGGTGACAGCAGGGATTCAGGGTTTGGGAGGGACACACTTCTAAGGTGAAATTGGAGACAGGGATTAGAATTGGAGAAAACAAAGGAGGTCTTTATTCCTGGAAATGTTAAAGTCATTCTTCAGTGGCAAAGGAAATGCCATTTTTACAGCACATACCTGATCTTTCCCCCAGTTTTGATAGCAGATGTTTAGTTACCTAGGTACAAAGTGGGATTCCAGAGCTAGAGCAAAGAAAATGGCCATCAGGTTTTCTGACTTTGTTCCTCGGCCACAAGGGTACCACATCACATTGTGCCTTGTATGCACCACATTGTCTACCTGTGTCTCTAGCTCCACATTAACTAAGCATCTAGAAAAATAAAATATTGATAGGCAGGGTTAAGTTGTCAAAAAAGAGATCCCAGCACTCTGGAACTGCAGATGTGCAGAGGATACCCACAGGTTCTAACATTCTATTCCAGACTGTTCCTGCCCAAAGTTACAATGCTAATTGCCACTGGAATATTCAATGTAGCCTGCCTGAAAAGGCCATCTGCTGAAATAACTCCTCAGAGGTTTTTTCCAAGCACTCTCAATTGCTCTAAGTAATGTTTCCTTTTTTCTTAGTGGTCCATCTCCAGTCTGCATTTTTTCAGTCCTCTGAATGACCATTTACAACAAGTTTCAAACTCATATCCATGGAGTGCATCTGCTATTAAAGTTCATTAATTAATGTTTCTGAAAACTGTTGAGGTTCTTGAATGAAAGGTTACACACTGTGTATCAGTGCTTCACTGATATTAGAGGAGGCAAAAAATACATGTTTTTCTTATGAAAATGAATTCTCTGGCCTCTTTTTAGACCAGACTAAACTGGTAAACTAAATTTGTACTGTAAACTAAATTTGTCTAGCTGCTTTCTGTATAGTAATGACTTACAGACCGTAATACCTTTCCTGGGAAGAGACTTCAAAATTGCACCAGCACGTTGCAACACCCTGTCAGCATCAGAGTTACACTGCAAACGGTTTGAGCACATAGTTTTTTAACAATAGGGCTTTATTTCTGCTGAAAGTTAACATCATTGAGGTATTTCACTATTATCTAACTCCATTTGCACTTACATTTGCTTCATATTGTGGCTTTGCCAAGTTATACTAATATAAATTATAGATTATTGTTTTGTGATATACCCTTTTATTTCAGTTGTATTTTAGAGCTGCACAATTTGTATGTGGTATTCTTTGCAGCTTACTTTCTACAACGTATGTGGTGCAACCACATTGCCATTTAGTATAATGTATTAGGTTAAGGGCATATACTGCCTAGTTTGTGAGAAGCCAGAGAAATTTTCCTGAGAAATAAATGCATGCCCTAAAGCCATTTCTGCAAAATACTAAATGGTAAACAATTACAATGCTTATGCTAAGCTCTGTGTTAACAGCTGCATGTATTACAGACTGACACACCGAACATTGATACAGCAGGGGCTGTACAGAACGTATTTAAAACCGTATTTCAAAACTTGTAACATGCCAACATGCAAATTAATAAATTTTTCTTTCCAAATGTCACTAGCACGGTGATTTCCTGCCAGCCTGAGCATCGTTCTCCTGAAGCAGTAAAAGTAACACAGTCAATCTCCTCTGAATCCTATCTCCCCTGCTTCCTGCAGGGTCCCTGGGAGTTTATGATTCATATTCCAAAAGCTGTGTGCAGTAGCCCTTTGGGGATATATATTAATGAAGAAATTTTCTCACGCCAGAGCTGCCTCTTTATTGGAGTACGAAGGGTACAGTCTGTTCTGAGCGGCTTTTTAATTTCTCATAATTAACCCTGCCAGAATTAACATCGGTGGCACCACTGACAGCAAATTAAAGAAGCCACATCAGCAGAGTTAAAGCATTTTCTGCCTTCCCCTCTCCCTCCTCCCCTTTTCAGCCCCCCCATTTGCTGTGTGTTTAAAGAAGAAAGTTCTCAAAGTCTGACAAGACGATCATCCTGTCACTGCACTAAGAGCCCTGCTGGGAGAGGTATGATTAGAGCATTTCCAGACTTCCCTGCCGTTAACACCAACCTATTTCAGCTCTTCACTGGCCTCGTGCCATGTAGATTTGTGGCAAAGAACCATGGTTTCAGTTTCTTTTGCTCTATGAGGTACAGTGGCTCACCTGATCTCCTCTGTGAGCTGATGGAACCAAGATCTGAAGCCCTCTGCAGCTTTCAGGCAGCTTCTTCTACTGACAATATATTAAAAGCAAGATCAGCTGTGCTTTGAGTCTCTTTAATCTAGCTTCATACCAGCCCCTTTTACACAATTCTGGGCAGAAGATGAAAACATACTAGGAACACCAAGATACCCAAACAAACACATTTTTTCTTCTGTTAAGCCAGATACAAATGTGTTAAGTTTTGATATTTGCCCAGCCACAGCCACTTAATTGTAGGATTTCAGAGAAAGAGAAAAGGGATGGACTATCAGTGTCCTACCTGATTTTCTCCACTGCATGTCTGAGAGGAGAGAGGGATCCTGGAGGAAGCCCAAGGTGGTGAATGCCATTATAAGAATTACAGTTCAAGCTCTCCTGTCCCGTTTGAGTGCTCTGAGCATCAAAGCCCTGGAGGTCAAAACTAGATTGGCTTACATAAATATTTACCCCATTGTTTGATCTTTTGCTGAAAACTGATGAATTATGAAGCTGAAAGGTCTACCAAAAGCAAGACATGAGAAGACTTCTGCTGTTACAGTCACACGGGAAGCAAAAGTGGATGAACCAAAAACCAGTGTTCTTCATTCATCTACCCACTGATTTCCAAGGAAATCATATTTATTGATCCTCTTATTCCCTCTCTATAATCATAGCCTTCCTTTAGCAATGAATGAAACTTGTGATCGTGGTCCATTTGCTTTCTGCAGGGGAGAACCTAAGACATGTACATCTTTGCACATGATCACCACACGAGGAGTTGGTGATTTTAAAGCCACAAGGAGAATTTCTACCCTGCTACTCTGCACTTGCCTTACTTGCCTTGTTTCATCCTGCCCTTCTTCCCATGAGCCTGGCATTGCATTCCACGTAGATTTTCCAAGTGTTAAAACATTCACCCGGACTTCAAAATATCTGTGTAAACACAGGATGAAATTTTTGCATAATACTGTATTTGAAGCATCTTCCATTACCTGCTATGATGTTATTGCAAACACCGATCTAAAAACCCCAAATCCACGAAGCCAACAATATTTTCAGAGATCTGATGGCTTAAGACCAAGAAAAGGGATTTCCATCAGCAGGGGGTAGAAGCCAGGGAGAACACAATGGCTCTGAGCAGGCGTGTGACAGCCAGCAGAGGTGCACACTCACTTTCCTCGACAAACCACAGACTGCACTGTAAAACACTGCAGTTGGTGTAGCACTGGAAATGTGCCAGTGCAACCAGAACGAGGATCTGCCTCCTGCATTGTCATCTCACTTGATAGGCACTATTTGAACACAATCTGTGAGCAATTTCACTGTGCCACAGAGCCCACCAGAGGGAAAGGATCTGATTTACATTCAGCGGCCTGAAAGGTCGCAGCAATGATGGTGCTGCAGATTATTCGCAGATATGACAGCAGCATCAATTTCTTGGGACTATAATATTAAGTGTTTGTGTGTGTCTCTGTACATAAAAAGATATGTATAGTTCTGTGAGGAGGAAACTAAATTGCTAAATAACTTCCTGCATTAAAACCAGGAGACACTTGGATTTTTGCAAAAGCTGTCATTGTCTTAGACTTTTTCCATCATTGGGGAAGCAAAACAACCCTGAGAGGGAAAGAGTTTAGGACAGGACTGGTTCCATTAATGTCTCAGTTCATGGTGGAAGAGGGATGGTATGTAGCACCAAAGTAACTGGACACCTACTTGAAAGGCAGCAAAAAATGAGAGCTGAGTATGCTCTGAAGACAAGCTCTTCAGCTGGTTATAATTCCCATGTAACTCCAGGTGACAGTTTTATGGGAATGTCAGTTTTAGTCATCAGTAAATTGTCCTGCATGCAGCTACAGTCCTCTACCATACTCTTGTCTGCCTTTAACTTCTCTGATCTGAAAGTCTCAGCATTTTAATTAACTCCCTGTGACTCTTCCCAACAAACACTACAGCTGAGATTATCAACTGCAGGGAATTTCTGGGGTTGAGTTTCGATGGTCCTGAGGGAAGAATTATGAGAGGTTTCCAATAGGTAGCTGATATTCACACACCCTTCTGAGTTGGTCCTCTTGATTTTTTGACTATTTCCATTACTAACATACATCTTGTTAAAGGTCTACAGATGGATAACTTAGCTGGGAGTGCTGTAGCATAGTAAACCAGGAAAGAGGGAATACACATGAAAAGAAACAATTTGAAAAGAAACAAATTGAAAAGAAACAATACACATGAAAAGAGGGCAAAGAGTGCTCAGAGCAACTGGGAAGTTATTTAGAGCTTAGTGTTGAAAAATCTCTGAAGCCATTTCTTCTGTGTATGGCTGCAGTAAAAGAAACAGCAACAAGGACACAGAGATGCACCAACCAAGGGCTGCAATACAAATCATAGGAAGCAAGGTGATTTCTCTAATAACTACTTCACAACTGGAATTCTGTCCACAATTTTAAGCATCACACAGATAATTTTACTGGAGAGGGCGTGCAGCTTCAGAAACCTTGACTAACCTTGAGTACTTAAAGATCTCATGTCAAGACAGGCCAAAGTGATTGAATTTATTCTTGCTAGGAAAGAGATAACTTTGAAATGACTGAATGGAAATATTTCATTTCAGATTAGGAAAAATTTTCATATAGCACAGAGATGTGGGAGATGGGGAGAACCTGTTCATTACCAGTTAAAATAAAATAAAGCCAAAACTGTGGCCATCATTTCACATTTGGAAATAAAGAGCCAGTATTTGCTATCAGTGCCAGCTATAAAAGTCTCATAGATTTCAATGAAAGCTGCAAGTGTGCATCTAATTGAGGAATCTGGATCACAAAATGTAAAGAAAAATCATTTTGCTTAGAGAGTAATGAATATGCCATATTATGCTGCCAAGTAATATTATTGCCACCAAGTCTCAATGAGTTTATGAAACAGATTGATATTTTTATTAGTAGAGAGTAGATTGAAAGAGAGCAACAAAACAAAATGAGGATGAAAAAAAGGTAAAAGAAAGCAGGCTTACAGGGCCAAATGGCTTTTTCATGTCCATAAATTGCTAAGTGTATTTCTAATTAATTTCCCAATTCAAACAGCCAGAAATAAAAAACAGGCTTTTGAGTGCGCCATGAACTCAGGAGAGACTCTGTAGACTTGGGCAAATAATAGTATAAAATGGTTTATGAAACCAGAGGGTTTATGGTCTATAAATAACTTCCATGTATTTTTATTCTTTCCACGTACAATATTACTGAGGACTGGATGATGGCTTTTCACTGCTGCCTGGTTGACTTCTTCCACACACACACCCAAGGTAATGACGATATTGATCCTGAAGAGACATTTTTTGAGACAGATAAAAAAGCCACACAACTGAACTAATAGAAAGGGCCTAGCAACTTCAGTGGTAAAGCTGCAGTCCTTTAAGTGAACAGCAATTGGCCACGCAGTTTAAAACCTACATCCTAATAACTTCAGGGGTCTAGGACGAAAAAAGAAAAAAAAAAAAGGGGGAAAAAGAGTAAGCCATCTAAAAGGTGACTTATGGCAGTTAGTGCCTTTAACAGCCCTTTAGATAGCTAACATATAAATTTTTAGGAATCCAAGTATCATTTAAATCAAAAAAATACATAAGATCCATGTATTTGCCAGTGTAAACAAGAGACTCACTGAGAAAATGCTTCTGATCTTTAGATTTACAGCATGCTCTTTTTTGGCTAAATGTGCAATTCAAAACGTGCCTAATTCCTAAAATCCATATATGTGACACTGCCTGGGTTTCCATGACTACTGCTCTGAAAACCATATTAATTATTCAAGAGGTCCATGCCATTCTCCCTGTGTTCCATAAGGAAGGCTGGGAAGCACTGTCTGCCTTTATAGAGCCATACAGATATTTAAAAGGACTGCATCACCGCCTCTAAATACCACAGATATTTTCTTACAGCAGTATGACATCTGCATGATAGGTCCCATAAATATTATCCAAACACTCCAGTGCATCAGCACAGGAAGAAAAATGAAACAAAACAAAACCTCCAAACCAGAAAAACTCTCCTCTTTGCTTTTTTTTCTTCTCTGCTTCAGCAATCTTCAAAAAGGTGCTTTAATTCTAGTCCCTGTTTATCATCCTGATATAATCCTATTTTAAACAAAGTCAACTAGCTTGCGTGCAGGAGGGATTAATCGCCTGTGTTTTTCTAGAGGATATAGTTTCAAATGGTGAGACTTCCATTAAATCAAATTTCTCACATCAGCTGTGACTAAGCAGCTGTTTGCCATATCTGTTGATCTCTGTGTGTTTTAATAACCATAATCAGCGCAGAGAACATTCTTTACAGATAACATAATCAAAACACGCCGTAACAGGGGCAGGAATGTCAGTGTTGGAGCGGTGCACGCCGCCGTCCTGTCAGCGCGGAGCCGTCAGTGCCAATCACACCCCAGCAGCACCGCCGCATTTCAGGGCCAATTACCCAAAGGCAGAGAGCAGAGGAAAGTGGGCCAGAGCCTCTTCTGGTGGGAGCAGAACAATGGAGTTATCCCAGATTTATACCTGTGTGACTGAAAGCGTCATCTGGCCCAGCGTCAATCTTGCCCGGAGTCGCTTGGGACCTCAGATTGGCATACGTGGAATACTCAGGCAGCCCTCATGGAAAAAGTCCACAGGATGTAAGAGAAAATGAGGGCTTTTCTGCTGAATTTTGTTAAGTCAAACCACTATAGAAAATGCCTATGCTGAGATATATTCCAGATCTCAATTAAACACACTCTATTCCATATTCTCTTCCATATTCTTCCATATTTTAGCTGCAAAAATAATATTTTTAAATGATTATGTGCATTCTTTTTTTAATGACTACATGCATTTTTCTGCTAAAGAAAATCTATTTATTTTTTTCTTTCCAGAATCTTCAAGTTCAGCTCTAGTACATTCTCCAGTAGCATCTACAGCATATCTGCTGCACATGCTGCTGCTCTTTTACCTAAAGTGGGGATTTAACTGGTAAGGTGAATCTGAATTTCCCCAAAGCAAGGATACAGCCCTGTCACCACATAAAAAAGTGAACAACAGGGAAAACAGAGCTCCAGATTCAAAGCCTATCGAAATCACAATTCCACGAACACATCCCTGACTGACACTCCCTGAGAATTATCAAATACACAACAGTAAACAAACTAAAAAGTGCAGGAATATTTTCAAGTCTCAGAACCACAGGAACACCCACCATGCCCGAGCCTGCCTCTCCCCACATCCTGTCTCTGTCCAGCTCATCTTTACAGCACATCCCATTGTCCCAGCTGCTCAGGCCCTTGACGTGGGCCCCAGCACAGAGGTGCAGGAGCAGGACCCAAGATCTGAGATGGCAGTTTTGTCTGAGATCTCCCACATCCTCGAGCATCAACTCAGCCCCTCTCCCCATCTGTTCACGTTTGCTGGATGAAGATCTCTGCCCCTCGGGCTGTGTACGGCACCGAGCACAATCCTCACCCTCCCCCAGTCCAGCTCTGGCACCAAGACATGGTCATGACACAGCCAATACACTACCAACATACAGCCATCCTTTCCAGTTGCCTGTTTTCAGGGGTTTGTTGTTTTAATCTTCCTCCCAAACACATTCCACTAACAGGGCACCATCATTACTATTATTATTTACTATTCAGATTGCAGCTCTAGCGCCCACAGTGAGCTTTCTTTATTACTCCCAAGTTCTCACTTGCCATATAAAGTGCTCCATCGAAATACAGATAAAAAGTAATTTCCTCAAGAGCAAGGTGTGAACTGAGCATACTTAATTGTGCACTGTTATATCAACTGTATAATGCTGCAATAAAATTCCAAAACAATGTGATTAAAAATTATACCAAATGAGGATACCTAGGTGCCATAGCCAGTCAAAGCACATTTATCCAATCTAAATTATATGCTAAGCAAATAAAATAAACATGCAATTTGCTAATTAAAGTGCACTCTCATGTATCCTGTAACCACCATAAATTATACAGCAACATTTAATTTTTTGACTGTTTAGGAATGTTTATGACTGCTTTACTAAATTAAACACAGAACGAAGGGGGCAAATTAGTAGGAAAGCAGTGCTTTTCCCCATTTCCTTTCAGATTTATTTTTTCCATAGTTCTGTTGTTCTGATTTTTAATAATTGCACGTTCCTACAACGGCATGTTAATTTTACTGTGGATTTTCTCCATTTTTACTTCCAAAGTTCTACTCTATTCAATGCCAGCTGCTTGCTTTTGCAAATTCTCTCCAGTCTGGAAGTCAGCTTATCTTATTTGAACAATCCTTTCATAAAAACTCCATACTCAAAGTCCCCACGTTTGGACAATGACAAGAATGATGGGTTTTCCCCCTCAAATAAGACGACAATATTTCAATTCTTTCATTTCACCCAAAGCCTACTGCCCAAATCACAATGACTGGGTTCTGCTCAAGGCTGTGAGCCTTCCATCATCTGGAGTCAAATGCTGAAGGCATTCCTGGACTCTACTCGAGGGGAACTGTGAACAGTTGGGGTTTGTTTTCTTTTAAAATCTAAGAAAAGTCTCAGACTCTGTTTGCCTGGCAACCAGCTCAGCTGTGTTTTAGACTTCTGACAGACAAGGTTTTATCCCAGAACATGGTCAGGTAAAGAGAAGGAAGAGTGGGAGACAGAAGCCACTGTTCAATCCCTTAGTCTACTCCTCTCTGCAATAGAAATAGTTAAGGGATCTGACCCTTGTCCCAGTTTCTTGTTTCCCCATTTACCACCCCCTTCTACCCTTTGCATATGGAAGGCAAAATAGCAATAATTCCTAACTGTGGATTAAAGTGTTTCATTTTCAAATTCGCACCCCACACCCAAATGTTAAAATTCCTCAAAATTTTCTATCTACCCGAACTTCAGAGACCATTTATGACTAATGTGCTCTTGTAAGGTAAAATCAAAGTGTCAGACCACAGGACAACCTTTGCAGTTGGCCATTAGCTCGAGCAACAGAAGATTACCAATCCAGTGGTATTAATTAGCCCTGGAGCTGATGTTCTGCACCCAGGAGTTACCTGCAGCCTCCCCCAACCCCTGCAGACCAGTAGCACACTAAACCCTCTAGGAATGTGCTGTTGATCACACACAGTCTGGCCTTCCTGGGCAGCAGTGCTCCTGAGACAGTTTGGCAGATTCCGGTGCATCCAGAAATGCAATTCCAAACCAACACACAATTGCCAATACACTGAGAGAGTTTTATGCAATTTTAAAGATGACTAAGGGCAAGAAAATCTTTCAGCTGAAGCCAAGGATCACTCCAGGAAGCCCCAGATGGCTGTATCCAAACAGGGTACAGAAACTGCTACTGAGAAAGCCTTCTCACAGAGGTCAAAGTGCTTTGCTGGAAACGCACAATGTTAACATCCTAAGGTCAGTAAATTCATCCAAAAGTCAGAATCTTTGCTGAGCCATTTTTTTCTAGAATATCCTAGAACTGAATGCTATCAGAAACTGGTTGGCACAGAGTAGGGCTTCTAACAACAAAGCAACCAAAGAACACTTTCTCCACCTTTTAGTTGCACTTGAGAACAATAATATTGTTCCTTCCGTGTTTTCCTTTCACAGCAACTGAGATGAGTGAATCTGTACTTTGTTCTTTACAGATGCCTTTTTAATTGGTATTACTTTGCTGGGAGGATCAATGACTTACCTCAGTGCTGCCCAATTTGCAGTTTTGCTGCAAGACCTTTTCCCTTAGAAATACTCCTAAAATCCTGTCTTCAATGAAAACTGCCTCTCACCAGAACAAGGAAATAATTTTGCTATCTAATCTGCCTCCCGAAACCTTGCCTAAAGACAGCTCCTGCCTCATAGGTAATTTATTTTGGGGGAAATGGGAGGAAAATGCATTTCTTTTTGTCTTTCAGGCCATCCTTTTTCTAATTTTTTCCTGCCGACTGGCATTTAATAATATTGCTTCTGCAATGAACAGAAAGCACTGGATTCGCTTGAAAACAAAATGTTACAATTTAGGAAAAAAAAAGAAAGTCAATTTCTTCTTACACATCCACAGAGATATGTTAGCTAGGAAATATCCATTATGCCTTGCCCATGGGGGGGTATGACACCATCTCTCAAACCTCTGCTTATGCCATGTGATGTAAAATAATTTTAAGTACTAGACAGAAACAGTCCCAGCAACCCTGCAGGTTTAAGGATGAATCATAGTTTCTGCTCTCTGAATTATGTCTCCATCTGCTTTGATTTTGGGGATGGGAGCTCAATCTTGGACAAAGAAAGTTGGTGCCAGCAGCTCGTGAAGCCAGTGCCCCTCAAAGAGATGTGCTGGCTTTAAACTGAACGGCCCATGTCAGTAAATATTGTGGGGCTGAACACTCCAATGCAGGGACACCGTATGTGAATTGAAAGGAATCAGCAAATGCCTAACTCAGGGGTTATAAAATGGATTTACTTAGCATTGGTGAGGTTCTAGACTCGGTAATATTTGGTCCAGCTGTTCAGCATATTTACATATGACCTTCTTCAATCCCTCCTCCCCTCCTGCCAGCTGAGAAAAATCAATAGTGCTTTGTTGTAGGGTTGTGAGAAATTCCAGAAGTGCAAGATAAGCTACTCTCTCGGTTCAATCCTAATAGCCAATGGAGCTCAAGGGAACTCACAGTTACCAGGGCTATGGCTCACTATTTCTGTAGTATGATGCCTTTAAAATATTTTAATGCTAGAAAAAAAATAGTTGCCATTATTTCCAAATTTCTTTCTGCAAGATACTTACATATGATGTCCTGGGAAGACTTCATATGAGGCCTGAACTTTTGGACAAAGGGAATCAGAAGGTCTCTCACCTCCTTCTTCTCCCAACATGGAAGAGCAAACTTATTTTAAAGTAAAAAATGGTGGTAGAAAGGATTTTTATTTAATTCCCAAATTATTCAGAAGAGCCCATTTTATAGGAAAAAAAGCAACTGAGTTACAAAAGAATTCAAGCATCTTATTTGTGGAGCAGGATTCATCTCTGTTTTACCACTGTGAAGCCAAAGGAACACCACAGGGCTGAATTGTATTAGACCAGACTTCCCAAAAATAAAGATCACAGCACTGCCTGTTGACCTCTGCGGGATTTTTTGCCTAAGTGATGACTGCAAGATAAAGCCTTTTGACATAAAGAGAAATGAAACTGAATTTTAAAAGAAAAATGTGTAACAGAAAATGCAAGGCAATTATCTGATTACTAATAGGAAGAGGTACAGAGCCACAAAGTATAATGTTCAAGGGATTATCCAGCTTTGAACAATGCTTGCTTAACAGCTGCTACTGAACTGTGGTTTGTGTACTTGGCAGAGAGTTTCATTAATGATAATCTACAGTGTTTACAGCCCATAGGCCTCTAAATATGTTAAGAACCTTTTTTATTTGTATTTTATAATCCTTTCCCCTTATGTTTTATGTTTTTTCTTGATATTTTTGAGATCTGAGGGGGTTTATGTTTCAAAATGATTCATTCTGCTCTGACAACTGTGGAGCAAGATTGCAGTAAATGTTCCCTTGTTATCAAGACTATGTATTTATAAACAGAAAGGAAAACCATCTAAATTCATACCAGGATTTGGATCACCACCAGCTAATACATTCAGATGCCAATATACAGTGCTCCATTGTTTACATGCAAAAGTAAATGTCAAACAGAGGTGTCTTTGCCAGTTACTAGATATTCCTCAGTCACTCCTTGGATCTGTCAGGTTGCAGCAAATTGAAACTGCCTTATTTTTGACATTGCATATGACCTGAACTTCATTTAGAGGAATCCTGCAATTATTTTAAAGGTACAGTACTGATTAAGACCTAGATTTGCTTTAAAATTTGGTTTTCAAATGCTTCCCTGATCTGTTCTCTATGGCAACACTTAGGTAACATCAGGAAAACAGAACATAATTAAGAATATAATTTTGTTGTGGAGGGCATCATGTATTATGCAGTGCAGCAGGAAGATCATCACGATTCAAATGCCAAGTCCCCGAGTCCTGGCTGCGACGCTTTGAACGCGCTATTGCAGCGGCCACGATTCCGTCACGATGAAACCAAAGGAGATTATTACTTCAAGGCAATTAGCATAGCTAATTCTGACACAGGGCAACACGCTTCTCTCCGTCAGCCTTTCCCCTCGTGTTGTGCCCTGCCCCTGGCAGGGATGGCATTCGTGAGCGTTGGCCGGCGGTGGCCGCGCTCGGCTGCAGAGCCTCCTGCCAGGCCGTGCTCCCCGGGGAGGTGGCACTGCAAAGGCTCTCTGCACCCACTGGGTGCCAGCCAGGGCTCCCACAGCTGTGTGATCCCCGTTCCAGCTGCTGCCACAGGCCCAGGGACACCCCATCCCAACCCACGGGAGCGCTGGGGTTGTCACGCTGGCCCTCCCCAGCGCCGAGCTGCTGAGCCAGCCTCACTAAAATGTACACTTGAAAGAAATCCTCTCCCCTCCTGATCACTATTGGTTTCTATAGAAACAAGAAGGAACCTCTGTTCTTCTCTAAATTTTTCCCCTAATGCTTTCTGCAGGCTGTGTGAAACCATTTTTTTCTAAGATTTTTTATTTTATTTTTCAGACTCCACAGCCCTCCATTTCTAACCTTATTCATCCAATTAAAGAACAATAGATTAGATAAAAAAATGGGCATGGGGTTTAAATTTTAAGCAACTCAATCCTATGCATTAACTATCTGTGGTCAATCCATCTCTCCTGGGTCATTTTATGACTCAAGCATTTCAGAGTAAATAGTTTAAAACAACGGTACATCACAAGAGTTAAAAGGGGTCAAGAGGATATTTACTTAACCACTAGTTGACTTTTTAACTTAGAAATATTTCAGCAGTTACTGTATTTAAATGAAATCCATCTCCTCAACATCCCCATAAATTATTCTAAAACTCCAGGGTTCCCATCCATGTTGTGAGTCACCACCCCAATGCCTGAAACTTATTTAGAGAACTGTGATGTTTGCTTGCTTTGTTATTGTGCCCTTCTCTGGAGGCTGCATTTGCACAGGAATTGCTACGGCTTGTAAATATTCTATCTGCCTTGTTGTAATCATTACGCAAATATACTTGCAGTCAGTCATATAAAAAAAAAATAAGGGCTGCTGAGCCATGAAAAATTGCTCTAACACAGGCTCGACTTCAAAAAATTCAAGAAAATCTTTACAACAAATAGACAACAGGAGCCAGAAGTGAAAGGAGTAATACAAAGATGTTATTTGGGATCTACTGTTCTCTCCTATCACAAAATAAAGGAAGCAATAATCATTATTCACACCACAATGATGCAGTTTAATGCTGTTTTATAAAAACAACAATGAACACTCCATTTCAGCATACACATATAACTTTCTTTTATTGTCAATTCATATTTACTCACACGTTTACTTGGGAAGTTTAATATTCGTGCGCATACAAATCATTTATTGCAGGTAGCTAGTTGAGCTAAACAGAACAGGGGTTGATTATATCAGGAAATTGCAGATGGGACCGAATTGATTCCTGATGTCATACTAACACAGTCAAGTGACACACAGGACAGCTTCTGTCCACAGGTCTGAAAGAAGAATTCAGTACAAATACTGGGTTTGCTACTGTTGCTACCACACCAGCACTGTCATTATCAGCAAAGATAAGAACGGGACAATCGTGGAGCTGCAATCTCTGAAGTTTTATTTGTTTTCTAATCCTATGTTAGCCTTTTCTTGCTTTAAACGAATTAAAATCCTTCTGCAGGTGCTCAGAATATTATGACAGTTGTAAACTGAACAAAGTGCTGTGTCAGATTCCTCCCTACTTTAAGTCAGCACACAATTCTTGTACCACTATATATAATGTTATGACTTTCAGCACCAGCTTTGAGGGTCTAGCACAACAATGTGCAGGGCTAAAGTCACCTCAAAGCCCTTGGTGGGTCTCATTAAGGCCATTACTCAAAAAGATACTTTTACTCAAGGAAAAAGGAAAAAAATGTACTTATTTTATAGTTTCTTTCAGTAAATAACTTGTCTCATGTTTTTTAATCATTTGTTTGAGTCAACATGGCAGCTACAAATGCAAAACTAATTCAACACAGAAGTAATGAATAAAAAAACCTGCCAATGTTATATTTTTTGCAAAAGTCTATCACAGAAACAGCTGTTCAATATTAATTGTTTCACATTACCAGAGAAAACTTCTCCCATAACTAACATATTTTCAATTTCTTGGAAAAACAATTATGAAGTGTTTGCTTCATAGGCATTAATCACACTACAAGTCATAAATTTGCAGAGGTTTTGTTCCATTTCACCATAGAAAAATATTCTGCGTCTATAAAAAAACATTTTCGGCATTCATTCCACTTTGTAATATTTATAAGGAAAAAAAAAAAAAAAAAGAGAAAAAACAAAGCCAAAAATCAAACAAAAACTCCAACAGTTCCAGCACAGACTGGCACTCCTCAAAGGTTAACATGAGAAAAGATGTACAAGACTGGCTTATTCCAGCACTCAGCAGTCCATCAATGATACACTGATATTAATAAGGATGGAAATATCAAATGCCTGGTCATCTGCCAAAAAATTGTATGATACCTACCAGGCACTTTCTCCTCCTCTCTCTCCAGGGAGAAACAGCTCTCTAGAGCTTCATGCACAGAGAATTATTTTAAAGGATATTTTGGTTAAAGGGGGGGAGGATGAAAATTTCATGCCCAGAACCAGAAGAAACGTGTGCCACAGCTAACTATTACTGTCATACCTCAAAAGAATGTAATATATGCTAAACTCAAAGTGAACAGATATGTACGATGTAGAAGAGTGCAAGACTTATGTTATTAACTAACTGTTAGTTCAGAAATCTCTGTCAAAGTGCAAAAACTCTCTTTGTCAACATTAGACTCCACTGAGGCCTACACGTCCCTAATACGGCAGTGCGGGAAGAAAACTCACCTGACTGAAATTATACAACTTCTAGAAGTAGGAAAAAATATCAAAGTAAAAAAACCCCCAAAAACTTTAGAAACAGATGCAGTGACGCATTTTGTTCTAGGAAGAGCGGAACATGCCTTCATTCTTTACCTTACTCCTGGGTTTACCCCACATACAACTCGGGGCCACCTCCAGCTCTCGTGACACAGCTAGCAGAACCCTCTGCCTGTTTGCTGTGCCTGCTATTACAAGATTATGTAGCAAAACAAGAATATCCAGTTGTTGGTCATTGATTTATCTATAAAACAGTAACTGTAAAAATGATAGAAGAGGCTCTGTACTAGACAGTCTTGTGAAACAGTTTATTACTTAAGCATTAATGACCCGTTTAGAGGTCTTTACTGGTCAGGTAATGACCAGCTAAAGGAGTTAAGGGCCCGAGGCAAAGCACTCTAATAAAACCCTGCATACAGCATGTGTTTGGTTCCTCCAAATTCTATTAGGAAAGAGAAGCGTAAAGGGTAATGAAAGACATGTCCAAGAGGCACTCGTATCAGCCCTCTCATTTTATATTTGGCATAACACACATGGCCTTATTCCAGCGGCACAAATCACTCCTTGTTTATACTGCCGCCTATCATGGAGAAGAGCAGTAACTACAGCCGAAAATGGCCAGCCATGATCTTAAAGACCCTGTTGCTTTGGGCAAATAAACCTTCCTCCAACTGACAGAACCCGTCCTGCTGTTGGAACACCCACTGTCCTCTGCACCTACAGAGACACGTGCTCCAAAGGAGAAGGGAGCCAATAGATGCTGCCAGGCATCTCAGCCAGCCCTGCCAATCCTAAATCCCACTCTAGTAGTATTAAGGGTGGAGGGATTAAGTGCTTTCTGTATTCCTATGCAACTCTACTTGAATGTGAATGTCCACTTGCTTTTTACTGTTTGCATTATGAGAAAACTCGCATTAAAACAGGGGTTTAATATTGATATCTCCAATCTAAGACTGAGACAGAACAGCTGTATATATATATACTTGCCAGTAAATTAGAAGCCAAGGGTTGGAACACTACCCAGGGCCTCACTCTTGGCTTCAGAGGCAGGTAAAACACTCAGGCCCACACAACCGCATCTCGCTATTACAACCCCACAGCAGCATTGATTTTGGTCCTGATTTACAGCATCATTTGCTCTTGATAAGAGCCACTTGCCAGCACTACTCAGAAAAAAGTAAAATACAATCTAGGAGTGGAAATTAGAAGCAAGAGAGGATAAGAGGCTAAGAACTGCTAAAAAAGAACAGGTCAAGATTCCTGGATTTGGAGGACAACATGTTCTAGGTACAAGCAAGTTTATTTGCTCAGCATTTATTACTGTCTTCTCAACAGCAAATGAGGATAAAGAGCATTCTGATGACTTAGTCAAAAAGTTACTTAATTTCACTGTCACTTCTTTGCCTATAGTATATTTCAGTGTTTGTTTTGAAAACCACTCTGCAGTGTTTACATAACTAATTGTAATAGCTTCTGTAGAGTATTTCCAATTTTTTTGTACGTAAACAGCCTTTTAAGCCACGCTCAAGGCTTATTTCAGACTTTAACAATCCTTCAGAGCTATTGCTGCTAATCATATAAACACACATTAAGCCAAATTTAACTCATCTACTGAGTAGTGAAATGGTGGCTTAACACTTGCACCTTCCAGCTTTCAAGGTTAAATATCTCAGTGCTTTATTGCAGACCATCTGAAGTGATCACAAAATTCTAGGCATTTACTAAAATTAAGTTCCCCATCAGAAGTGGGCAGAGCAGAAAAGATACACAATGTTAAATAGAAATTATTGTTTCTACAGCTACATCCTTTGGAGAGCGAAGGATACAAAACTAAAATTCAGGCCCTAACTAGAAGTTGATTCAGTGCATACAGCACAAAGCCTGTATTCAAACCAGAGGATTTCTTCATTTTTTTAGAGCCAAATGACAAGTTTTTGCAACACAGGGTTAACAGCAAAAGTGCTGACACAACACTAAGTGTATAGTGGCGCCTGCAAGCAGCACTATAATTAATCTAAGTGTACTGTCATTACACTAAACACTGCTTCTGCAGGATCATTCCAAATCATGAGGCTCTTTCTCTGTTTCTCAGATAACATGCAGTTTATTTCCAATCATGCACATTTCCAGTCATGGCATGATTTGCTAAAGCAACATTAGGTCTTGAAGCAATATCTTAATCAAATCAGAATCTTCTGTAAAACAAATCTTTGGCTCTTGGAGAATTAGTAACATCTAATGCCTTAGGACAGAGATGTGAAACTGTGAGCTGAAAAATGCACTGCTGGAGACCATACTCAGGCTCCTTGCTTCTAGCCATTTACAAGTACATCTATCTAGCCTCCTACCTACACACCTCCACTTTATATGGCCATAAACCACCAATGCAATATCTAAATTATACCCTGAAAACTCCAGGTTTGAAATGGGTTATATGAAAATTCACCTCATGTGGTTTATTCATTTCTGCAAGAATACAAGGCTCTGATTCCTTTTGGATGGAACTCATTTAAACAAAGCCCAACAGCAAACACCCATAAATTAAAGCATTATTGGTATTTACGAAGAGACACACATGTAAACTCGGTGAATTTTGTGTAAAAGGCTTAAAAAAAGGAAAGAAGTGGAATCTTGCATGTAAAACAGTAATTGCATTCTCAAAGTTATTAAGTACTTCGTGAATTAATACTTTGAAATGCACATTACAGGGAAAGAAATAAAAATGCATCCTCTCTGGAAACCTGTTTATTCACATTTCAGATTTCTCTCCTAATGCCTCCCACATCCACTGAAGTTATAATGTCTTAATAAACTAAGAAAATATGGGAACAGAAGGAATTTAAGTATTTCACAATATCTGTCTGAAGCTAGTAATTTATAATGGATATAAATTTATCCAGAACATATTCACTTTACTTCAACAAAAGCTATATTTGAAGCAATTGTCTGCTTCAGTGAGCAAGCTACTGCGATTATGTTTACCAAATTAAAATATATATACCAGAATGATTTATTCTTTACTTTTCATATGCAGGTCACTGATTAAAGACCAAACAGAATTCTACAGCAGGATTTCTATAGTTGTGAACACAGAATTGGTATGATAAATTAATGTACATCACTTTGGAGAACTCTTAGACTCTTCAGTGTAGAGCTGGGTAAATTTTTTTACAGAAATTGAAAAAACACACAGTAAAAGTCAGTGACCAGATGAGAAGCCACGGCCACTGGGCCAGCACTGGCCATGGAGTCATTCTGCACCTTCACCCTTCGCAGAGTTGCAACAGTGAGAATTAGATAAAACATCTTCAGAAGCACCTGTGTTTAAAAGGCACAAACACCACCAAGCAATCATTCATGCTAAAGCTTGTGTGCTGTGAAGTCAAGTCATATTTTTGCACCAATAAATGTATTTCACCCAGTAAACAAAGAGGACTGCAGTACACATACACACACATCCATACTCAGAGAAGCCACAAAATATGCCTGATAACTATTCTACATTTCAAGAGTGAATAATGATTACAGGCATATGGTCTTAGACCACAGTGTGTCAAAACCCAGAGCAAAGTAATATTAACAAAATAATCATACTTATTCTTTTATATCTAAAGAGGGCAGTCCAGAAACATTTTAATTTAGCAGCAATTTTGCTCCCCTCCTTGTGTTGGCAGTGGCATTCATGCAACTGCACAGGCAGATAGACCAGGAAATTAATCTGGCTGCAAAGCAATTTCCCTCCCTCCCATTCCCACCCCCACAAAAGAGAATAAGCAGGACCATTCAGCTGATCTGATTCACAACATGACATCCTAAAGCCAGTAGCAGCACAAGGCAGACAGAACAAATGCATGGCTGGGGTAACAGTGGAAGGCAGGACAGCATTTGTCATGTATGTGTCAGATGTAAAGTCAATGAACAAACACACCTACAGCTGACACTGTCCAGGCGGTGATATTTTAATGACGCTTACATGAATACCCAAGGTTCATTATTCCCTTTGTCTTTTCAAGCTTTCCAACTCTCACTCTTGGAAATCCAAACTACCTCTGGCTCAGACAACCACATATGAAACATATCACTGTAACAGCTACCAACATGACCATGTCCTCTGTGCCAGGCAACAGCAGCACATCAGGCTATTGCTACTGAACTGGAATTGTCAATGCTGCCAGCTCTGTTACAGCCTGGAGACACACCTGTAGTTAGGGAAAATTAAATTTAACATCCACAGCACAGACACAGAGTCCACCAATTTGCTCGGTAGGGTGATTCTCTGAAGTACAGAGACCACCAGAAGGCTGCTGAGAAAGAGCATCCTAGGCCAATGTCCTAAAACATTCAGAAAGAAGAGACCAAGGGTGTACTGTCCCCTGTTGACTGAAGAAAGACATCAGCAGCAAGAGACAAGGTGGTTAAATTGTGATCTAGGTGATATTCCATCACTAGCCACACCTGGTTAACCCTCCAAATCACCAGGTCACAAGTGTGCCTGAGAGGACAGGTGAGCACAGCAGGTTTTGGGAGCCACAGACAGGTCCTCAGCTAATGCCTTCACATCTACTTAATCCGCTTCACCTTTTTAACATTCTTTGCTCAGCAGCATGAAAGATCTGCTACAACCAAAAGCAGCCAATGACAGTGGGAAGCAAGGAGTGCTTGGGATGCAGAGCACCCCACCATGGGGTGGAAGCCACGGTCACCCAGGTTCTGCTGCCCCTCAAAGGCAAGGTGTTCACTCCCACGGCGCAACGGCAGCTCACAGCTGACAGGCAAGACAAGAAGTGAGAATCCTGGGTATTTTGTCCCATTCCTACCAGCTAGAAAACACAAACACTTCTGACCAAAGACCCAACCACCCTCCCCAGGTGAATCCCAGGCCACAAAGCTACAGGATCAGACTTACTTCTGGTGCTGCGACTGCTGCATTTTTGGTTGTGTTGTAGCTCATCTTCCGGCAGGTGCATAGAGGCCGGTTCCTCCAGGATACCCTCTTGCTGAGAGCAGCAGCCTCTGTCCTCTCAGGGTGCTGAGAGTCCCAAAGTCATGCTTTCTCTGCCACCAGGTTATTACAGTGAAGCCACAAAGTGCTATTATGGCAGCAACGCTTTTCGAGGGTTTTGCTGCCTTCAAGGAGACAAGATGGGCTCAGATCCCTCACATCAGAAGAGGGCTGGAGGCACCAGATCATTAGTGGGCAGATACAACCCTGAGTCAGAGCCGTATGCCAGCCCTAAAAGGCAGGAGCTCAGACATCATCGTGTATCCTGCATTTGCTAGTGGCTAAATGTAGTGATTAGTCAGCACTGAGAGCTGCTGAATCACTCTTCAAAGGCACCTATCTCCCTGCTGACATCAGCGCGGCCGGCACGCACTCCGCTCACACAGCCTGGCCTGCTCAGCTGCAGACAGGACCCCTTCCCTCAGCCTGCACAAGCCCTGAACTGTGGCTCAGAAATCTGATCCCAGCCCTGCCACAACGCACCTGCTAATGCAAGAATAACATTCACGTGCATAGCAAAAAGCTGCATGTAATCTTGTGTTAGTTGTTCATGTAATTTTTCTGATAACATAATTTGAGATGTAATGCAATGTTTACATTCAGTCTTAAAAATTCTTAATATATTTCAAAGCCTTTTAAAGTTCTTTTCAATTCAGATTCTATCTCTCATTATTAATTGTTTGGGTATTAATTATTTTAGATTAAATGAATGTAGGCATTGATATTCATAGAAGACAAATGACATACTAAGCAGATGAGACAATTAGCATGAATTACTTCAGTCAGCTTGAAGTCCCCCAAATCTCTTTTTTGATTAAAGAAAAAAAAAATTCACAAGATTAATATCGTATTTTATTACAGTGATTCTTTAACATTTTACTGGTCATGGCAGACTTCACCTGGTTAAATCTGAATTCTGTCAACCCTCATAGTAACAAAACCCAGTCTTAGAGATAAGGTGCTCTCCACAGGGGCCAAACAAAAGCTAATCAATATTTTCTAGCTAAAGGACAATCTTTGAGTCAAGATCTGTGCAAGGAAAATCTTTAACCAATTCTTAGAGGAAACCAACTACTTAGAAATACATAATAAGCAATTAAACTTATTGCTTCAGAATTTAACAGGAGTGCTAAAGAGTGGCAATTATTTTCCCATGCCAGTGGATGAAAATAAGTGTAAACAGCACTTAAAAATGATGCGTAAGACAGAAAATATTTGTGACACAAATCGGAAAAACTAATAAAGTATAACTCCTGCTCCTCAACGATAAAACTGAACAAAAGGCATGTTGGTGTACAGAGGCTTTGTTCATGACAGAATTCTGGTATTGTTCTAACACCTACATTGACAAAAATGGCTATTAAGCCCTACATGAAGAATATATTTAAATTTTTTCTTCTTTTCTGTTTCTTTTTTATATCTGAAATCAATTAAACAATAATTAAGAATTGATTTTGGAATGCTTAATCCTGTACATTTGTGCAGGGTTGTATTTTTTTTTTTTTAAGAAGGGTTTTGTTCCTTCTGGGGAGACTTACATATCACTGAACAAAATCCTCAGGACTTTTCTTACCAAACAGTGGGATTTGTAACAGAGAGGCAAATCCTCCTCTCGTGTTTTTTAGAGGAGTGCTCCTGTCAAAGTCAACGACACTGCAGCATCCTTGAAAAGCAACAGAGCTCACACTGCATCACCCACTGGAGTCAACAGGAGTGCCAGGAGGGTGATAAACGGAGCCATGCTTCAGAAGCACTTTAACACCAAAACAGAGACAAATTAGAACCGCTCAGGGGAGGTGTGCACAAGAGAGGTTAATACAATTCCACGGAATGTCGCAGTTGGGTTCACATCTCCAATCTGTCCACTCACCGCGTGGCAAAAAGTCAATAGAGGTATTCCAAGAGCCATCAGTAACTTCCCCACTAAATCCTGCTTGTACCACGGCCATGGGAGGCTTCCAAAAGATGCAAGTTACATAAAATAGACACATCTAATACATCTGTGCTTGAAGACTGTGAGAAGGGCCTCGTCTGACCACGAGAGGGAGAATTGAATCATACACATTGTTTATTCACACACACTTCCATCTCAAACCAAGTTCACAAGGAGGGCAGTTAATAACTTCAGTACAGTCAGGGGACTCCAGGCACAGCACTGAGAGCCCTGCTTGGACGTGCTTAAGGGACGAGGGAAGAAAACCAAACCCCAGAACCTCCCTTTTATCAAGGGATGTTGAAGCACAGTCAGGAATGCTGGGGTCAACAGGGAAGCACCATTGGAAGACATACAGGGTATGAGCTTTCCTAAAGATCTTAGGAAAGATTCAGGAAAGCTGTCACAGATTTTTTTCAGATGCAAGCCATGCTTTGTGGTTTTCACCTCAAAATAGATGTGTGTTTCTCTCCTGGGACTAGCTACTTCTGAAGTGCCACTGATGCTCCAAAGTCTGTATGGGTGGCTGGCTAATTTTGATATAGGCTTCTAGACAGTGGGTTTAGCTCCTAACACTTCTGCTTGTTTGGATTTTGTTAGTCCTGTTCCTCGTATGGAAGACAGCAACAAGTATGACAACAGTCCCCTAAAAACTTCAGAGATCCTGATGACAGTATTTTCAACGGAGCATGTGGAGACTGAAACCTGATCTTTTCCTCAAGTCTGCAGACCCAGGGTTTGCTGATAACCCCTTTTCAGGCCCACTGCAAAGTTCACCTATTTTCTGGCTGCTGGAGAAGTCACAAATTGAGGAATGTATTAGGCCGTCGTGAGAGGTTTATGTTTACAACATTTATTGCTGCTGATAGCAATAACTAAGAACAGTCCCCACTGTACAGGACTTTGCAGATCTGCAATAAGTTCTTGTGTTCTGGTCGAGTTTCAGTGCTTGGGGAAGTGCAGAGTAATGGATGTAAATAAATAAATTACAGCATGTGGATTTTTTCACCCAGCTTCAAAACACACTCCTATTCCTCATTTTTCAGGATCAACCATTCCTCACACTCACTCCTGAGGATTTGCTTTATTTACAGAAGAACTCATAACTGTATGAAAAAGTCTGTCTCAAAGCTTTCCGGGGTTATTTGTGACCTCAAAAGGAGATGGGAAGAAAGCTCTGTTCAAGCAAAGCACGTCACAGCAGATGTGACTGGGTCCCAAACCTTACACGTCAGCAGATAGATCTGGAAACCCCATCCCAAGCCAAAAGCAGTTTTTTAATCTAATGATGTTTAAGGAACGAACACAGCTAAAATCTAATTCTCTCACAAAAGCCAGCCTATATCTGATATGTAACAGCAAAATGGGAACACCTGAGCCACATTTCCTATGCTACTGCAGCTGCAACAAAATTAATCAGCTGACCTATCTCAGAAGGGAGTGAAAACAAACTTTTCCTGCACAATAGGAAAAGCTTTGTTCAGAAATATGTCTACTTACATTATTTCACGTTACAGAGTTATATACACTTAAGGACAGGAGAGAGCATTTTGAAATCCAAGACACACAAAAGCAACTGCTACTAAATCACTATGCCATGGCTGTACTGAAGCTTGGGAAAGCACAGATCACCAGCCCATTTTCCAGCTGTGTGGAGAATCCAGCTGCAATTCCATCATCCTGTGTGATGCAAAGCATCATCTTAAGAACATACAGAGACACTGTACATAGATGATATGATAAAATATATGCCCTGTACCATGCATATCTATACAGAATGCATATATGGATATCATCATACAGCACACAAACAATCCCAGCAGCCACAAAGGTGCATGCACACATTTACTGAGATCTGTACTGCACACTGTCTACGAGATCTCTGAAGCCTGAGAACCCTCCCTGGCACACACTCAGGGCCTGTTTATGGACAGTGTATCCCAGATAAGTGCAGCATGTCCCCAGAGCTGTGGGGCAGGGAATGGCATGGGGCTGGCCCAAGCCTCCCCATGTCCCTGGAGCAGGGCTGGAGGGCACAGCCACTCAGCCACCTCCCTGATCAAAGGGCTTCTTCACAGGCAGAAGGGGAGAGGTCCTGCCCCCAGGAACTGCCAGCACTGACACAGCACAATCAGTTTATTTAGGTGGGTACTTTCTGGAAGCTCAGGAATCTGCGAAGAAGTTTTAAAGAGTTTTGCAAGTCCTGCTGAAAGCAGAGGTTCTCAGTGGAGCAGCAAAGCTGGCCAGTGATACTAGAAAATACCAATGCCAGCACTTGTGATAAGCAGGTTAGCCTGCAATGCTTCAGCTGCTATCCCTGGTGTCACTAACTGCTTCATCCTGAGTGTAATTGACTCCAGGGGAAAACAAAAGAGGGGATTTTGTTTTGTTTTGACAAATCCACTGCAAGGCACCACACTAAGGTGCCAAAGGCTACTTTGTATTTACAATGCTGATGATAGGCACAACTCAGAAGTTTCCTGACCTCAAGTACAAACACAACATGAAAGGTGATATATCAAACTGACACTATCACAACGAGGAGGAAAAAAAAAAGAAAAGAAAAACACCTCAGATTTATACCAGGCTTGCCTGCCTAGCATAAATACTAACATCAAGCTTGCAGGCTTTGTTCTATCACTGCTTAAAAGTTGTGTGATACAGCACAAGGGCAAAACAGTACAAAACCAAATGGAAAGCGTTTGCAAACATAAAGGTAGAGGAAGAAGTGGAAGAAATTTGCTGAACCGGGAAAGGAACTTCAAGTTCACAGAAGCATCAGCACATTCAGGCCTGCAGCACCTTCCCTTTGTCTTCATGCCTCATCTTACCTCCAACCTGCAGGCTGTGGCATCCCTGTTTATTGTTCCCACACTTTTTTTTCCACCATTCCCTTGTGCATGTGTGAGTCCTAGCCCTGCAACAAAGCCCTTAAACACACACCTCCCAGAAAGTCTCTGTGCCTCAGGCTTCTTTGCATTGAGGCATTAATAAAACCACTACCAGAAAGCCCAAAACAAAACAGGCTTCTCCCCCCTCCCAATAAAAAAAAGTTCTTGTTGGTTTTCTGGAATCAGACGGAGTGATCCCATGCTCAGACTGGCACTCACTCCCCCTGTATGTTTGGGCATTTTAATTTTTAAGAAAGAGCACTCCTGGATTTTGAACTGTGTCTCGATCAGGTCCAACAGCACAGGCCAGAAGCTGCTCACTGTGTTCCAGGACATTCCAGTACAACTGAGGCAAAAGGGAATTTTTTTTAATCATAAAGTAGGGACAGATAGAAATAGGACTACATAGCATCTAACTGAAAGTAATAATGAACAGAAAAATTTGCACTTGTAATTGTATTTCATGTCTAAGTGACCCATTTGGAGAGAGACATTAAAATCAGTCACTCACTTTATAAAAGATAAAATAAAAGCATTGATCATAAGTGCGGACATAGTAAAAGCAGACATTTATAAAATAAAACTTTTTAGTGCTTTATATAACCTTTCACACAGACTAGACTAATTGGGGATATTTTGAAAATATTAATTTTAATAACATGGAGATAGTATTGCATTTCCTCCAAAGAACATACATTTGAATGACAATATTTATAATATGAGCTCTGTATTGTAATTTAATTTAACCATGAAACCAATTTCTGCCTTCAACATTTTATGTTTTACAGTATGAAACAGAACATTATTTGCTGTAATGTAGTTTATTTAACCTTAACCTGATGTGGTGCAACAGTGAATACAGATACACTCAAAATGTTAATAATATGACACACTGAGCTGATTAAAATTTCAATTGTGTTTCCTCCATCTCCTTTGGAAAGTTAATGAATTAATGAATCTTTAAAGGACAGTCAGGGAGGCCTTAAAAAGAAGATGCCTTTTTGAGTAAGGAGAGAAAGTGGCAGATTACAACTTAATGGCTTCAGAATAATGGTAATTTCCCTATTTTCTTCACTTGCCTTAGCTCAGCTAATGGCTTCATTAGTGTCCACACTCTCAAACGAATAATAGAGGACCATGTCACATCCATCTTAGTCACATCACAATAAAACCGTTAAATACAATTCAGCTACCTGCCTTCTGCCAGGCTGGGCTGCAAGGCAGAATTAGCAGCACAATCAATACGGAATCCTGTTATTAGATTCTTTTTCCTTTAAAAAAGAAGTATATCATCAGGTATAATCATGCAGCGCTATTTAACTGCAGTGCACATTTTATGCTGATTGGATAACTAGAATTACTCAAAATGGACATAAAATGAAGGGGAAAAATCTCTGCTTACTTTACAGCTATACATCAAAAAGAAAAAAAAAAAAACCAACGCAAAATTCTGGTTCTATATTTGATAGAACTGATGGGTTAGCTCAAAGTCACCACAGATGCTCCAAATTTTTCATGACATCTCCTCTACCAAATCATTTCACAAACCAGGCTAATTAAGCAGCGAAAAGCCTCCTTGGCTTTAGCTACCTCTATCTTGGGAGAAGAGATTCCATTCAACCAATTAAAATTTTTGGAAAAAATTCAGTAACTGAATATAGCTCCATCAAAAGATATCAAGCCTGATGCAACAAGTTCACAAACTGATCTTAGCACTGTAAAAACAAACGGGAATTATGATTTTCTTAAAAATATGTTAAAGGTTTTTAATTTTCAAAATAGTTGAATTTAAATGATTTTGTGATCGTTAGTTTTAAATTTGATTTAAGCAGCACTGTGTGCTTTTTTTTACTCATTATATGGTTTGGCTGCTCTGTGTAACATGAAATCTCTGTTCGAGCATATTTTTCTCATTATATACATATTCTGTACAACAAATAATATGCAGGCTCTTTAACAACAGTGGTTGAAACATGCACACTTGGCAAAATCTAATGCACAAGTACTACTACTCTCCACTTTTTTCTGTGGAACCCAAAGGAGCAAGCTCCAACTCCTACCTTGCTGAACTGCAGCTGGCAGCAACACATAAGCAACAGGGGGAGGAAAACGGCCCGTTTAATACATCAGGAAAATCTCAAATGCTTCAGGCAAGATTCTGTTCTCAGATCCACACCACAGATCCTGACTCCAGTGCTCTGCCCCTTCTTGACCCCTGTATCTAACGCTACCCAAAACTGCTACGGACGTGTAGAGGCAGAGCTTTACTGGATCACACCAATCTAAGGCAGGATTTTGCACAAAAGGATTCCTGGACTGATTCCCCAGTTCTCTACATAACCCTGCCACAACCACATCCAGCTGACATCCAGGAAGAAACTGCTTTGTAAATATCAGCACACACGACGTGCCGGGCATCCGCACTTGTCAGCGGAATAAATTTTTCTGACAACATAAATCTGATCCCACTGAGAAACCTTTTTAAAAATACATTATTGACTGAAAATATTTATATGCACCACTTTTCCTGTTAGCAAAGGTAATATATTAACTGCTTTGCCATTACTGCAAGTAACTGTAGGCCCAAGAGAAAGTATTTCTGCATGCACGCTATATATCCATTTCCAATTAAAACACCATGCCAATATTATACTGAATCACAACAGAAGTCTCAGTCCTAAACAGATCTTGAGTGACACCTGCATTCTAATGTTTTTTTAGGAGCAGTTTGTCAATGATGAGACTTTAATGAGAAGTACTGCTTTCAAAATATGTAGCAATGGGTAAACATGAAATATCCTCTATTTATCGTTTCAGCCCTTAGTCGTTATTTGACAAAGAATTACCTGAGTTCCAACAGACAGGTAGAAGGGGTACAGAAGATCACCTACTTCTTGTGTACTTTAGGATACTAGAACTTTACGTATAAAAACCAACTCATAAAATAACCACAACCCAAAACCTCTCAGCCAGCCACCACTGTGTTTCTCAGAAGATTAGTTCATAGCTCACCGGGGAAGGATTTACTCCCACTGGCCAGGTGTGCCACCTTGGCCTCAGCAAATTCCCATCAGAATAAAGAGGAAAATTCTAAAAATACATTTGTCAGTCAGACCTGAGCATTTACTTCACTACCTCATGGCAGGCTGCAACTTTCTCTAATACATGTTAGGGTCCTAATTAGTTCGGTGACTGGGCATAGAGAACAGGGCAAAACTGATGGGTATTAATTCCAGATGCTGTTCTAGCATCAGCATTATATCACTACCAGGCCCAGACACTCCAGATATCACAGTTATTATCTAACATTAAATGGATACAGAATTGCCTATGCTTAGAAAAAAAAAAATTGAACACATAATTGATGCAGAATATTCAAAATATGCAACAGTAATTTTAACATTTACTTTTACAGGCATCCTTACGAGTTCCAAGTGAACTTTTTCCTGCTCACTGCCCCTTTAAGATTTCTGCATCATCCTTTCTTTCATTTAATTGCCTGTAGGAAGAATATTTACTGCAGTTAAAAGATGCAGGAGGAGATTACAATTTGTAGGTAAGTTAGGCAAGGAAGATGCATTTACAACTTTCCTGCTTAAACTACCGCAGAAACCAGTTTTACACAGAGTAGAGGTCCCCTCAGAGTAAGCTTGCTTAGCATGCAAGTACACTATCTGCCTAAACTCTGCTTTTCTGATTAAAGTTTTGTATTTAATTAAAATTGTCTTTAATTAAAATGCAAATATTCTAGGACTTTAACAATAAATTGTTTACACTAGACTGAGAAACAGCCCTCAAAGGCTTTGGGAAAAAAATAGTTTCAATTGCAAGCTGTATATTCAAACTTCACTGCTCAGTGAAAATGGGTAAAGATCCTTTTTTCTCCTATTGGCTTAATCTTTTTTAAACAAATGGAAAGATATCCCAATTTGTATCTAGAATTCACATAGAAAACAATCCCCAAAGTTATTGGCTGTTGAGTAAGTAATTAGGCCAGTTCAAAACATCTATTGTGTTCGAAACAATTCCTTCAGCCAATTTTGCTAGGAAATGATACTGACACCACAAAAGAATTGCCAGTGAAATGAACGATAGCACAGCCCCTTCCCGGAGTGAGAAACACGGAGTGCGCCTGTGCGCACGCGAGGATCCATCTGCATTATCCCTTCACCAGAAACATCCTGCTCAGGGTTCAAAAATAGCCATTGTGTTTACAAAAGAGCACGGTTTAGATACAGCAGATATATAGCCTGCTCGTTTCTTTCTTTAAACAAACACAGAAAGACTCTGCACCCCAGGTTTTGATTTAGCACACGGCAGACTGTGTGCTCTGCACCATCAACACTCCTTTTCTGTGTGAAGTGTTGTGACACACAGGTGAATTATCCTTATGACCACCTCATAACCATCCTCCACTGGGAATAAAATTGAGCCTTTGTATTTAATCTGACTTAGTATCTTAAGAATTTTAATTTTTGTCCAGAGAAACTTCAACCTGAGCTCTTAGCACTGTAGTGCAGCAACAAAAACTACAGTTATGCACGGCTTGGAAAGAAATTTAACAAATCCCAAACCTTCAAAAAAAAAAGTAAACAGTGCTTGGAAGGTTTTATGGTTCATTAGCAAAATATTGCATTATGCTCATCACCATATCCCTGTTCAAACACTGAAGAGCAGTGATATAGGTTAAATGAGGTAGTAACATTTAAAGTTTGAAAAATCCCCTTCCAGAAGCCAATGGAACAAATCATATATGGGAACTTTCTAACTGGAAGTACTAGCTGGAATAATGGTATGAATATGACCTCTATGGAAGTAACAAAGTATCCTCATTCTTGCAGAGAAATTCTTACAAAGACCCACTTGCTATAAATTTGAATTTCCTAAATTCACTGCAGATCCGAGAAACCAAAATGAAATAAATTACCACAGTTTGACAGCGTCTCCTTCATCACAGTAATTCCAGATTTCAGTATAAAAGCCATTACTTAACTTGCACGCCATAATTTACACACTCTTTTACACAATAATTTTTGATCCAAGAGAAGATTAATTTTCCTTTTATAATTATCTCGTGTCAAAGTCTTTAACCTTTTCATCTAAAAAGCCAGGGCTGGGTTCCTTCTGGAAACATATGCCCAGAGTTCAGCTCCTGTCGTCGTGCCACCGCAGGGAGAGACTGGGCATCAGCAGAGAGCAGATCAAGGAGAGCAGCCAAGATCTGCAAACCAGGGCACCTACACCCAACTACCCACAACAGCTGCTTTCCAAACACTACAGCAAACCCCTTTATTGCAGTGAACAAAACCAGTGTCAGCCCAACATGAAGTTGTAAGTACAGCACGGGAGCCACCTAAACCGCAGCGGTGCGCAACTGCCGATTTGCATAATTTATACAAATTAATGTAGATTCAACAATTAGAATTTCAAGAGGGTTTCCTGGTGCCCAGGGAAGGCTGGTGTGAGCCTGGGCAGCCTCACCTGACACGGTGTCCATGCCATGGGGTCTGTCCACACACAGGCACCCAAATCACGTCCTTCCCGCAACATCTGGTGCTTCTCCAGTGTTATGATAAAGACAGAGCAAGAGTCTATCTTATTAAAATTCAGACAACAGGATCCATACACACTTGCCTTTTCAAAATAGCACTCTACAGTCACAGGCAGGAAGCCGCGGCTGGCTCCAGCAACTGCGGGCTCACTTCAGGGTAAGCAGCAGAACAGCCCCCAAAAACACAGGTTTGCTGAAAAAGAGCTGCTCCATCTCCACCCACATTTGGCTCCCCAGCGGACTCCTGTCCCAGCAAGGCATCCTCATCGTCACCCTTCATCACACACACCTGGCTGTACCCGCATTTCACATTTCCTTCACTTTGGGAACCCCCCTTTCTGCACCAAGGGCAAGAGGCCACTGTATGTGACCACATGGTCTGTGTGGACTTGCTTCCACCTGACACCACCCAGTAAAATAAAAAAAAAAAAAGAAAAAATTAAGTGATACAGCAATTACATTCCCCATTCCTAAAAAACACCCTTCTGTCATAGGGCCAGCAATTAGCTCTTACTTCAGGCACCTCTGCTGCCTCAGGAACAGACTGCTCATTTTTAGCCTGTTTCCAATTTACCCACTGGCAGAGGTGCACAAGAAGTCTCTAGCAATGAAGTTGCAAACCCATGTCAGTATAAATTCCCTTTTTGAGAAGTTTCAATCTTGTTTTATCAGAGACCAGCGCCTGTGCTGAGGAAAGCCTATAATGATTTCTCTTTTTCAGGCTTATTCTAGAATTGCATCTATTTTGGGGTTTTGTTTAGATCTGTCGCAGCTTTCGTACTGTTGATCATGTTGTTTTTCTAACCCGCCCTGAACATCTGTTGGCTCTTTCTGAGGCTGCATAATCCAGGTTTTTTTCTTTCTCTTATGTATTCCACTGCTATCAGCTGGCTGTTATTCTTGGGTTTTATTTTTCAGTGTACTTTTTATTTCTTTTAGTTTGGAAAAAGTACTATTTTAAAAGCACTGATTCTTTCTGGCCTCATCCTGCACAATAAATTCATATCTGCCACAGCTTTTGTTTTGTTCTGCCGGTTTGTTTTTTTTTTGTTGTTGTTTCTGCTTGTTTTTCTTTCTAAAAAAAATGCATCAATATAAAAAAATCAGGTTGCAGCAGACCTAAAGATGGAGTGAGAAGACGATGAAGGATCTTGTTTTCATAATGATAAAAATCAGTACTTATAAAAGACAGAGGGCTGGCAGCGCTGCAGAAAACAGAGCGAACACCGTTTAACCACAAACCAGACACACACACTCTCAGCAGGACCACTGCAAGCTCTGAAAGGGGAAACAACAGTCAAGCCTTGGCCTCCTCACCGGGGCTGCCAGCGAGGGCAATAATTAGTGCCAAGCGTGGGGGCGGGTTTTGCTTGACGCTGACATGGGGAACTGTTTGGAGACTGCAATTATTTTGCATAGCCTAACAAACATTTATCACATGGCAACAGCTTCTGGTCACTACCAGGCTGGACTACATTCAAGCCTAAGGGAGACATGTATCTCCTCAGCCAGCAAGTCTCCCTACCCAGTGATTGCAAAACAAGTAAGATTTTGAGGTTGACAAGAGTCCCTTTTAGCAGCATTTGGATTCTAAAATTGCTCTGACTCACTGCAGCGTATTGCTCCCTCTTAATTAACAGAGCTGAACTTTGTACATGTCTAGACTTCCTCCTGCAGAATGGCAGATTTTGGCCTTCATGAATATCATTCGAAGTCATATTATTTACAGAGCCCTTATTCATTTCAGTCATTTGTTTCAAACATATTTTCCACAGAAAGAAAAAATGCACCAACTGCTGGGCCATTTAATCCAAACTTAACAGTTAAGATGTTTTATTCAGCATTTTAAAAAGGATTGTCTTAGGGAATTTTATGTGCTGCATTTCTAATGTTAACTTTACAGATTGTAAAGTGCCTTGGGATGCACTAGCATGAAAGGCATTAAGGTATTGCAGGATTTAAGCAAATGTGCATTGCACTAAAAAGAACCTTTTATGAAAGCACATACAGATAAAAACCACAGTAAAGCTAGTGTTTATTAAGAGATGCTCAGATTTATTTCTTAAAGCAAAACTATTTTCCTCCTCCACTGGCAAAAATGATCCTTTTCTAAATTAAAAAATTTTCCACCAGTACTGACATAAAATTGCTGAAATTTTATGCTTTATGGAAGAACATATTTTCCCATTTAAATGTTCAGTCTTAAAAAAACCCAACTGGATTCACATAAAAAAGGCATTAAAAAAAAAAAATGTAGGATTTCTGGTTTGTGGGTGGTCGGTTTTTTCCTACCACTTATTATGAACAAATTAATTAACTATATTAATTAGCTTGGCTATTGTTACAGGATTTTATGGGTACAAAGAAGGATGAATCATTCATTTTGATCCATGCTTCCTATTACTATCAAAAAGTTGCATTTCAAATACAAGAAAAAGCTTGTACAGCTAAATCCCTTGACACGCCTGGAAATCACAGAGTAGGCTTGTACACCAATCACTTATGAGAGAGGATTTAATGTCAGTGGGTGAAGTTCAACACAGAGAGAAGGAGCAGCATTAACACAGCCAGAGCAGCCTTATCAAGGAGAGGTGGGGTACTGTATCAGGCTTTATCTCCACCCTTTAAATGGGAGGGTGGATTTGATCTTCACCACCTCCCTCCCTGTGTTCCACCTTTCTAACACCCAAGTACTCAAGCTCTGTGGTCTCAATCCTGAGACTATTACAGCCTGTTAAAAAAAAGTAGCAGTTGATTTTAAAAGGCTACAGATAAAGCCCAAAGGAAGTGTCATGGATTTCAAGTGGTAGGACTAAACACAAGATCAAAGTTTAAGTGCAGAATATATAAAATATTGTTCAAAAAAAAAAGTAACACTGCTGGAACTCCTATCACTCTAACATCAGAAGAGAAGCAACAAACAACAACTTTATAACGCCAGATCCACCTTTTCATTAAAATTACATTAAAAAAAAAACGTGGTGAAAAAAGGTAAAAAGCAGCACATGACTTCTACCAAGGAGGGAAGGATTAGCTGTCCTTTGCATTCTAAGTTTGAAAGTTAATATGACAGTCACAATACCTACTCAGAGCCTCAGATCTTTTTGAATGATAGGAACATTTTCTCAAAGGCTTTCAGCTACAAAATAGCTCTCAAACAGATCTGTTTCTCTAGAGCACCTGTAATTCAAAAACATTACTGATAAATAAAGCTGAAAGCATTAATTTTACTTATAAGTGAAAAATTTCAGATGACTGCCCTCAAATCCAATAATATTCTCCTGTTCCAAGAAAAACAGTGGAGCTATGTACTCTAATTACAGTGGGTCATAAAACTGAATTAAAGGAACAAGATACTGTTTTAGCTAATGATGCTTTTTAACTACCTCTCATGCCTTTCTAGCACTAGGGCATTTTCAGTTACATATTTGTCACATTTTGTTTCCACACAACCGCTTTTCCCACTCAAGTTCAAAGGAAGATCAACCCATTTAACTTAATCTGTACCTCAACTGTAGGTATCAAATACCCATCTCAGCCTGTTCCTCACAGATGCATTTCCTCGTGAAAAAAATCCAGACAATGTATGTCAGCAGGGTATCCTTTGCCAAGCCACAAAGACCACATCTCAGTAACTCTAGAATGGAAATACTTCTGTCTACGTATTTTACACCTGGATTCATCCTTATTTCTCCAGTGCTTTGTCCATGCGTTATGGAAAAGACAAACAGTTTTACTGAGTAACAAGCTGCGAAGCAGGCTGAAACATTCAATTGTTCCTCCTGTGATGGACTTCAGATTGGGAGACCTGCACCTTCCAACTCTTGGCTGCTCTCATAAACTACCCTTTAAGCCCTGTCGAGATCAGTTGCAGATCTGGGTCTTCCCAGAGATACAGTTCTCCGTGTTTCTACTCTTTCCTATGTAACAAAGACACCAACCCAAAAAGGCTGATGGTATTTCCTGTCCCTGGACCTGCTGACTCCTCTGTTCACCGGGCTGCCAATCGAGGCATGACTGCAGTTACTTCTGCTCTGATGTGGTGTAACGGACAGTTGTTACCACAAATAGAGCCCCTTTCTTAAACCCAGTTTTTTATAAACTGTGCACCTGTGTCAGTACAGAAGAGCCAATCTGGGGCCTCCATGACATGCAGTCCTGACTCCCAGACTGGATTTGAGTCTCATGCTCAAGTATCAGTGACTGAAACTGCAGCCACATGCAGCGTCTTTCACCACAACCTCTCTCTTTGTCTACGTGTTTATTTTACACTAATCACTAAAACATCACAGCACAAAGTGTTATGTTATCCCTGTATCTATCTCAATATCTATAATTACTTTCTCTTTTGTAAAAACTAGGACAGGGAGTTGTAGCCCTCAAAGATTACAGATACCCATCTTCCTAAGCCTGACTAAGCCTAAACACACAACAATTATAAGATGGTAAACAGCAGTAATTGTACACTAAATGTCTTTTTAAAGAGCCAAATGTGCACTTAAAGTTTAACTCCCACTCACTGCTGCTCTAGAACAAACAGTAAATTAGTGAATACAAAACTAAAAAACGAAAAAAAAAGCCCTGCAGCATGTTCCTCAGGCAGGAAGTAATTCTATTTCCCCCCTCTTCCTTTCAACCTTTGTAGACATACTGCAGGATAGCTTCAATAAAGCACTGCCTGCAGTAAAAGCATGTGATGATCTCGCAATCCAAACTAAAGTGTGATAATTAAAAGAGAAGGGGACACAGAGAAATAAACGACCCTCACCCAAAAGAAGTGCAGCTGCATTCTGATTTATCAACAGTCAATTTATTACCTTATGTACTGTCAAACAGGGGGGTTTTATTTGCACCTGTGTGTCTCAGTGAAGTGCAGCTAGTTTCATGACCACTACAAGCAGTTAAGGCTTCCTCTTTTCACTGGAACAGGTGGCGTGCACAGGGCAGAAAACCACTGAGCTACTTTTATCCCACGTGCATCAAAACCAACTCTGAGGCATCACTCCAGCCCCTTTCTCAGTGAGATTACAGTCCTAAAACACTGCACAAGTCTCATGATACATCAGACTTTTGCTGGGTTGGTGGGAGATTGCTCGGGGAGTGTTTTGGGAAGGAGAATATTACCTAGGAAGAATGAATACAGAAGTCAATCCCTAGAAGCAGGACTGAGATGACAGTGGGCATCAAGTACAGGAGTAAGGGATTCCCCAACTTCCTTTTGGAAGTGGCCAGACCTGAGCACAGAGGAAGAACCTTGTTCTGCCAGGGCCACTTGATAAGCAGAGGACACCAGTTTCCAGAGCTGTTTGCCTTATCCACCAACATGTGTAGAGAGAAGGGGGAAAAAGAATTAAAACATCTTACAAAGTAATAAAATGTAGCTGTGAAATGATAAAAGCTGATTGTTCTTGCAGTGTGTTACTGTGTGACAGCTCTCGTGACAATTAAAATGAAGAGGTTGTGTGCACTAATGGCAATATCTAATTATGGTATACATAAAACATACTATAAATATTCCAGCATTCCCAAGAATGTCTGTGACATTTGTTGCTAAGAGGCATCATGTTTGCTTCTTCCATGTCTCCACTTAAAACATGAGCACTTAACAAGGAAATTCCCTCCTCCCAAGTAAAAGAAGAACATTTTACTGCTGGTACTGTTTTGCTTGGACATATGAAAGCTGTTTGAAAGGTCTTGATGTATCATCACACCTACAAGGCCCTGAAGGGTCTCTAAAGCCACGTGTATACTCCAGTGTCCATTTTGCAAACACGTAGAGTGAGGCAGAGAGAGATCATCTGCCCAAAAGGTTCCAGCCAAAGCACGGCACCCTCTAACTGGAACCCCCCATCTACCCTACACCCATCACACTGGTTGGTGCTGCTGTTTATTTTCCAGCATTTACTATTGTCATAATGTCAAACGAAGAGGCCACACCACCCTGTGCCGTGCAAATACGATAAATGGCTACAGAGGGATTTCACTGCAGAACAGGAACTGTAAGAACTAACTGTCCTCACATAAAGCATCACAGGACAGGGGAGAAAGGCAGAAGATATTCTGAGAACTTTAAGTTTTTCTGTTTTAGGAGTAAAACTTGAGCTTTTGAAGCCTCCCCAAAATTCAAGGGTTAGATTATTTGTTTTGTTTTGAAGCATACCGTCACTCGGAATACAGCAGTTAAGCAAATCAGCACCTGTCAAGCCAACTGAATTACTCTCTATTTAACCAGAATTTACATTTAGTTCAGTCAATTAATATAAGCCTTATCAGGTCCATGATAATTAGCACACTTATTAAGAGAAGTAACAGCAGTAGAAATGGTGTCAAAGAAGAGCTTTGTTGTAGTTCAGTTGTTACCACCAGAGACTCCTATCTGATCTCACCTAGTGATCTACTTGCTCTTGTACTGCCAAGGAGACCCACTTATTCTGCTCTTAAACCAGACAAATTACTGTGACAAGAAGCAGGCTTAGGGTAGCTTCCATTCACAGATCACTTTAAGTACTTTGCAGGTCATGTGCTATTAAACTACTTACTTTACCAATTTCTTTTGGCTTATCCAAGGCTAAACTGTTTTAATCGGAGGAGGAGGACTTTTTTTGTGTTTTGTTTTGCTTTTTTTTTTTTTAATTCTTCCCTACCTGTTTTATTTTCACCATGAATAATTGAGGGCTGTTGGACCAAAAATAATTTTAATCAACAAGGGAAAAAAAAAAAAATCAACTTTTGCTTTCCTTTGCTTCACGTATATTGCTGAAGTGTACTTTAACACAGGCAGACTTCTTTAACAAGTATCACTTGGGGCAATCAATAAGGCCACTCTTTGGTAATCTGTTTTAAAGGTAGTCCTTTAGTGGCATTAGTGGATAGGTACAATTTAGACTTTTTCACACAAAAGATGCCTTCTTGCCTGCCATTCCAGAACTTTGAGAATTTTAACAAGAATTGTCAAATTCCAGATCATTGTTTATACACATATGCACTTTTTTGTGACTCTCTTGAGCTGCAGGGTCATAAGGGTATAATTTACAGTGCAAAGTAGTGTTTTAAGAAAATAGTAACTCAAAGCATAATTGCTGTGTTTTTTTCCCCCAACTTGAACTGATATTTTTCCTTTTCTCTTAAACTCATTACCACGAAGCCACATCATTAGTTCAAATTATTCTGTGAATAAGGCTAAAAGTTAATACACTTGGACGAAATTAGCCACTGCTTTAACAATAAAGGGAGTATTGAGCTATCCTTCACTTATCACTGTTCTTAACTATTTGATATTAGATAAGACCTGGAGAAAAATGAAATCCATAAATTGCACTGTGTGGCATATTCTACAGGCAGGCAAGAGACTTTACAGAAAGTGAGACAGTCCTATAAACTGAAAGTCAAATCAGAAACGGAACCTTCATTTTAGATTCCTGGGCTTTTTAACGTTCAAGATAGACTGCATACATTAGTTTAACAGTCTCTGTTTTTCTAGGAGTACTATAGATGCAGAGACAATTTAATACAAGTTGAGTTGAACTGCAGTGAAGGTGTTTCCAGGCTATGTTTTTAAGAACATACTTGAAAGACTGGCAGAACAATCCAGTGCTCTGGTATTTTCACAAATTCAAAACAATGAGATACTTAAGACTCTGTTCAACACAAAAAAAAAAGAAGAAAAAAATGGAGAGGAAAAATGGAGACTTAAACGTCTCTAAGTGGAAGAAACATTTCCCATTTCAACTTTAGCTCTTTACTACTGACACACAATGAAAAAACTGCTTGTATATAACCCAGCCATGTCAGCAGCAAAATGAATCTCTGGGCTGTGCAATGATCTAAGAAAATCTGAATGGGCATATGGGAACAGCTCATTTTGCAAGACCTCCGAAACCAACCTACTGATAAACACCGGAGGGTGCCTGACTGCCTGAATACTCACATGCTTATTTGTTGTTATTCTTATTCATTACTGAGTCATTATTATTATTTAAGTGCCGACAATGCACTTGTGAACCAGAACAGATGCAAAATATCCTGTGCTAATGAGAAAATCAAAGCCTTTCTCATATTAGCAATTTCATATTATAGGATCTCTTTATTTTTGCCAATAAAGCACAAAAGTAATTAATACAGCAATATTTTCTTATTGTTCATGAGTAAAGCAAGTAAAACTGCTCAGATTCTGCTTTGGCTCTCACCCCTACTAGCACAAAATACAATACATACTATTGAAGAATTCCTATTAAGACAGCTGCCAAATAAAATACAACAAAAATCTCTCATACAAAGCTGTTCTCTGTTTATTCAGAGATACAGTCAGTACTCCTCACTGAAAATGACATCTGTGACACTGCTCTTTCATATTTAAACACTTAAGTTGTGTCTTATTGCTGTAACCATCTCACAGGATGATTTTTTAACTGGAGGCTGGAAAGTGACATTAGTCCTCAGTGTATTACCAAACTGTGGGTCCATTCTTGAACAACAATTAGAACAATACCTAACAAGCACACACTTTTCACCCCCAAAATTATGACACGACATCTATGAGGAATCTGACAAAGACTTCCCTTTAAACAGTTGTGCACACAGAAGGTGGCAGGTTGGACATTGTCTGAGAGCAGCGATGGACGTGGGCTCCAGCCATGTCCAGCTCCAGGATGACACCTCCAGCAGCCCAGGTTTGATGTGAAGGAGGGTGGCTGGGGAAGGCTCCCTGCAAAGTCAACTTCCCCCAGTGCTGCTGGAGCTGCGTCTGCTTCTCATGACCACACAGTTTTTAAGCAAGGTCATAGATACTAGAGCTGCTTCATTGTGTGTAGGTAAACCTGCAGAAGAGGATACTTAAATTTAGCTGAGGAAGTTTCCATTTGGGTAAAGTGTCCCTTATCTTGCCCTCAGCAAACCAACCTGTGCACACTCCCCAGATCTGGCCCCAGAAACTCTCCACCTCAGCACACATTACTGCCCTTTTGAGGAGCATTCTGCATCATGGGAATGCACACGACCAAAAATCACTTTCGTGAGAAGTAAAGGGCTTTTTTTCCTCAATTTCAGTAAGGAACATGATTTAAGCACAAAATGACTCAGCCGTGGCTGCAGGGCTCGGCAGTGAGCACAGCACTGCTGCAGAGACAACGGCCATGCGGAGCAGAGCTAAGCCCTACGGTCACTTCTCCTAAAACAAAGCATGAAAAACAATATGTGAGCCCTAAAGTCTAGTTCAAGAAGCTTGCTGGAGTCAGAGACAGGCCCAGTTCTGTGCTGGGAGTCAAATGGGTATAGGTGTGTGCAGACAGCCCAAAGGTTACTGCCAGGGCAGAGCCCAGCACAAGCCCCCTGCCTGCCCTGGTGCTCCTGCTGTGTCTGCAGCCCAAAGCTTGCAGGAGCATCCCTGACCTAGAGAGGAGCCTGAGCACACGTTTTATATCAAAACACTCCTACCAAATCAAACTATGTGGACAAAGCAGCCATGATTTAAATGCCAGAGCCAGTTAAAATAAAACATGTATCAACAAATGAAAATGTGAATGAAGAAGTTTTATCCTCACCAAGTCCTTGGAAGGGGGAACTAAGATCTCAGAAGCTGCCTTGACTAAAAAGACAACTGAAAGAGCTGGATAGTACCTTCTGTTCAACATCAGAATACAAGACAAACTCAACTTCAGAAGACCAAGTCTGGCCCTAAACACTTAGTAGGATTAAAAAAAATGGCAAGATCTTACACACAAATAAGAAAACATCTATGAAAAGATCTACTGATACTACTTTTTGAAGATCTACGTGGAAAGAACTGCTAGTTGTAACTGCAGCATCCTGTCAGTGACACACATTGCAACAAAAGGAATAAAATACACAAACAATAAATCAACCCCCCAGCAACAGTAATAAAAAGTGCCTAGATTTGTAACTTTGCATTAAATACTAACTTAATAAAATCAACAACCATGCATCTGAACCAGAGGAGAGTTTTTAAAACCAGTGGAAGTGTGACAGATGAATGACAGCTGATCACAAGTGACAATTCACATTTAAGTCCAGAGGAATGCCCAGCCTTCACATCCTCTTAAATCAGCCTGAAGTCAACACCTGCTCATCGTTAAGCACACACTCGGTGCCCACTGACACAGGCACACCCCCAGTGAAGGGCTGGGGGTACTGAGTACCTGCTGAATTCTGACACACACACACACGTGGCCATGCGGCTACAAGCCATCACTGTCAGATTGTTGACAGCCACCCTTTGCCCACATCCCTGTTTGCTCCTGGCTGGGTATGTTCTTGGCCAGAACGTTCATAGCCCCTGGTATTATCCCTCCAAAGCTGTGATGCATTCTTAACCACAACTCTGAGAGCACATTGGCATTATAATATACAAACATATAGGGAAGATATACACACTCAGACACACCAGGGGATAAAACAGACTGGGAGGAAATGAGGAACTTTATGTTACTGTCTTTTCTAATGAGATAGAAAGTGGCAGATGTAAAGATTTCATTCAACCAACAATCTCTTTTATGATATGAATAAACTACTAAAACAGATTTAATCCTTTATAAAATCAGATTATAAGAAGCAGACAAAATCACAACTTTATTCAATACGCCATCTTATCCAGTGTGACTAATGCATTATTTGTATGAAGTTAAAGTGGCGCGTTGGAAAGCTATGAAATAAATCAAATGCTCTACTTTATGTAATCTTAACAGACAGATCCCATTAGGCTTCTACTATGCATAGCTGTTGGTTAAAATCATTGACCAGTATCCTTATAAATTAATCAACTGAGGTAATGCTGGCTTGGCTGTCATCATTTGTTCCTAATCTACATTTAGAATTCACTTCAACTTTTCAAGCCCTTCAGAACAGGTTTATCAATTCTCTCACCCTTGCTTCAGACATCAACCTAACCGTTAATTGTTTACAAAAGACCCAGTACAATGGAACTGTATCTTTTATGTTCCTTTTCCTTCCACAGATATCAGAGCACATATTGACACTGCGTCATAATTAGTTAGAAAGATATTAAATCTTAACCAAACATTCTTGCCTGCCTCATTTTTTTTGATGAGACCTTTTATCATTGAAGTTGAATTTGCAGGCAGATTGTGTGAGTTTACACAAGCCAGAATCATTACAAAATCTAAAATAACCCTGATCTGGTTGAAAGGCAGCTAGCAGAATATTTTTGGTTATAGATATGGGGAGGAAAAAAAGCCTCCTATATATCAGGTTATTTGTGGAGCTCTAATGTGTTTTCAAACATATGACTTCTGTGTTATGTCTGTGTATTTTATGCAGTTTCTAGTCATGTTTGTTAGATGTCTGCATGTCATGTACTGCAAGATTCATGAGCAGTCTACAACCAGGCAAAATTCTCACACAACAGCTTGTCTTGGGTAATGGGGAAAGAAACAGCAGAGTGAAGTGACAGGGAAGTGTATTATTTATTATCCTGATGAGGATAACACCTAGTCATGGTCTACGATCCAAACATGCTCAGTGTCCTGCTGATGGAGCTTATGATTCTGAATGAGCACACAGATGTTTCCCTACACAGATACCAAAACTCTCTTTAATTATATTCCCTTACCTATGATCCCTCCATGGGCACACTAAAAAAACAGTCAGTTTGGTCAAGGGCTCTTTAAGGAGAGAAAGGAAGATTGAGCAGTAACAAAAACATTGCAATAGATCACATAATATTTCTGGAGCTCTACCACAGAGTAGGTAAAGGTCATCTGCTCCCAAAATGAAATGAGAAAGAAAGGGAAGCTGTGGCTAAGTATGGTTTAGAGTTTACTAAATCAATGAAAAACTTCAACCAGCTGCAATGGCCTCCAGCTCAGCCCTCTAGTGCAAATTTACTGATCCACAGACAACTATCAAAGCCACAAAGACAATGCTTCCAAGTAAGTACGACACTAATCATCTCCCTGATTGCCTAAAAATGATACACAGGATTTCATCAACATTCATTCCCTTCTTCAAAGGCACATTGTTAATTTCAAAACCAAATTCCACCAAAATAGTCTAGTAAAACACATATATGAAAACATCTCCTACTTTTCAGGGACATAAAGAGCATTAATTGTTTTTGCTGCCTGTTTTCCCTTGAACCTTAAAAGAAAGGACCTTAGAAGAAAATTTTGCCCTGTGTTCTTTTTTTGTCCAATCATAAGGATGTTCTTTTCCTCGTGCTTGCTGAACGCAACGCAGTAATTTGTATCCCCAAGTGGTATAAATAGAAAATATGCTCAGTCTAATAACATATGTGAAGAAAACTCATGCCCAGGGTTAACCAACAAAGCAGCAGCGATCTGCTAGAAACAAAGGCAGCTGGCTCAAAGAGCAACAATGCCTCTGAAAAACTGTGGATGTGCTATTCAGCGAACCATCCAAGAGATGACGTTTACTTAAGCTACAGCTGCATATACAAAGCTTTGCTATAAGATCTGGTAAATGACAAGTCCTCTGGAGTAACAAGATGGTTCTGTCTCCAAAAGGTCCGTGGCCTTCACTGTCCAGTTATACTAGCAGGGCAAATTACATGAAGTATACACATTGTAAATAAATGGTGCCCTTCAGAAGAGTTCTCTGCTTTGGTTATCTTCTCGTGCACACACGCTCTGCCCATATCCCACCATTTCTCTTTACAGGCTTGCCTTCCCCCTGCTAATATATCTGCCTAGGTTTCTGTCTTCCTCTATCACTGTAAACATTCATAAACATTAAGCGACTTAACCTCATCACACCCCGACAGAATAGGAAAATATACCCATCAGACTTGGCAAGCAGTGAAGTGGAACTCAGCTGCATTCCTGACCAAGTCCTTCTGCAAGTCACTTCTCCCTTCCCATTCCCCACTGTGTAAGGAGGGCTGATGACAACGACTTCTCTGAAAGTCTACCAGTAAAAATTGGAGATGTTACACTTCTCACTTCACAAAAGGAGGTAAAGCAGAGACATAAATCAATATTGGTTGAAGCATCTGTGGCTAGAAATATCATCTCATTTTTCTAAACATTTTCTAAGTCATCAGCACAAATGTTGCACCCAACACAAGGATCTCTGTGCATCAGCTATGCCCCAGACAATCAACACCATTTGCTTTTCTTGTAGGTAATGCTGTACAAGCAAGCCAGTGAAGGAGTATACAGCTAGAGTGAAGTTCAGAGTAGAGAAAATGTCAAAAGCAGTTCCCAGCTGACACCCAGGAAGATGAAAAAGTGAGCAGAAAGACCAGATAAAGGTAACTACATAGCTGGCCCCTCTCTCTCATGCTTTGTACCTGAACAAAAAAAAAAAAAAAAAAAAGGCAAATCACCACAGAAGTAAATACCATTGCCTCACTTTGACAGATACCAAGTGACTTTCCAAAGGCAGTAAAGTAGCTAGCCACATTACCAGTGAGAGAATCCATGTTCTGTTCCTAAAAATATATATTCACCTCGGTTTCACAAACTTAAAAATGACAACAACCCTTTCAAGTATTACCCAAAAAAGGCAATGCAACTTCCTCCAAGCAACCATTAGCCCTCAGCCACTGGCCAATGCCTCAATTCCTTCACCTACCCCTCTTCAAAGGCTTGGTGAAGACAAATGGGCTTTCCAATGTGCAACCAAGCAGAAAGCCATGAAAATCAAAGGGCTGCTTTTTGAGTAAATATGAGCTCCAAAGTCATTGTCCTCTCCCACAGAGGAGATCTATGAAAATGCTTACTATAGCATATGCACAGTATTCTTTACAGCTCTGCCTCCCTGCTGACCACCAGCCCCAGGGCTCAGTCCACTTCCCATTACAATTGGCTTCACCACACCCACTGACTTGTATTGGAACCCTTTCAGGGACCCTAACTAATGAGTTTTTAAACACTTGTAGACAGAGAAGATAATTCCTCATCATTACTCTTCATAGGAAACACCAGGAAGAATGTCATTCCATTGTTCTACGGGAAAGCAACTGGAAGAAAAATCACCCCCACATTCAAAAGAGCAGCCCAGAGGTTTCATATGTGAACTGGCTGCCCCCCAAGCCATGGGGGTCTCACCTAAAAGTTCAGGACAGGGACCTAAAGGATGTGCAACCTTCTGGAAACATCTCTTACTCTGGCATCTCTGCAAAGAGGTCCATAACCAACAGACATACAATGTTCCAAGACAGTATTCTCAAATACAAGCGTGGCTACTGACAGCAGCACAGAAACAGACTCACCTAAACACTGTGTTACTGCAGGAGCTCAGTTTCCCTCGTGACATGAGAGGGAAATAAATGGGAACTGGGGACCTTAATTATAGTTTGTACTTAAAGCTTTGCATTTGCTTTCTCTACTGACAGTTGTATGCTCTTTTTCCTCACAAGAGAAATCTTGACCTAAACCAGTAATAAAGGACAAAAAAACAAACAAACAAACAAACAAGTAGACTTACATAACATACTGTTACCTTCACACATAACAATGTTTTAAATAAGAAGCATTCCATTATGAAGCCACGTTCTCAGCACAGATCATAAGCAACCAAGGTCTGCTCTGCTTTTACCCAGTGTCACTTACAAATGTCTGTCACTTTGCAGGATGCAGATATTATTACCTATCAAAAGAACCTATACTTGGATGTCCAAGAGCACTTTTGAGCTACAATTGAATCCTGTCAATGGTCCATGTAAATAAATAAATTGCCAAATAGAACCAGCACTAGTAGCAAGTCTTCTGCAGGTTTGAGCCCTAGGCACTGGCGAAGTAGAGCTACAGAATTTACTCATTCCACACCATCATGTACACCCACAGCATACAAAAATAGCTATTATAATACTTGCCAAAGGAACAACTCAGTGATTTTAACTTGCTCTGTATTGTTTCCTTCTTTGCTGGTTGTTAATACCCCACCCCTATAACTACATGTAATTATGAGTGGGCTATTCATGTCTTACTATAACTGGTAGCACCATGCAGCATGTGAGTCAGGAATCTGAACTGCTGACTATAGCTCCTCACGAAGCAAGCCTTACACACCACACATAGTAAATGGCATTCCCTATTCTCTGCTCCACCTACAAGGAAAATCAGCTTCCAGTTGTGGTATCATCTCCAACTCTCCTGAAAATTCACCATCCCAAATCACAATAAATAAGGACTCAATGACAATCTCCAGTAAAAAGACACAGATCAACAGCTGAGGTCACAAAGAAAAGATTTTTCAAGTGAGAGTTTTCTTCTCTTAGTGGCTTGATTTGAATACATTTATAAAATGTTATTAAAACATGATATATAGTTTTGCTAAAGAAACTACTGACTAGACCTTTGCTTAAATGTCATAACAGTTTATGTTGTTGATCTGCTNAGATTTTGCAAGTGAGAGTTTTCTTCTCTTAGTGGCTTGATTTGAATACATTTATAAAATGTTATTAAAACATGATATATAGTTTTGCTAAAGAAACTACTGACTAGACCTTTGCTTAAATGTCATAACAGTTTATGTTGTTGATCTCCTATGTACAAGTTGAGAAATAGTCTCTTCATGATAAAACAGTCTGTAACAGCTGGGGAGTTAACTGCAGGAAGTTTTGGGTTATCCCCTTACCTCAGCTCTCTCTCTCCACATTACTTTTTCAACACTATGAGCCCAGCCTTGCAAACCCATCAAACTGATTGCACTCAATAGCAGTCCTGTTGAAATTCAGGAGCAATATACAATTTCTAGAAAGTTTCTTCAAGACTGGACTCCAGTACAGTGTATTTGAAAACAAGCCCCCAAGCTCATTCCCCGACAATTTCCTCACAAATACAGATTTAACATCATATGCCCTTTGTGAGAATCTTTGGTCAAACAACTGGCTCATTAGAAGTTATTCAAAATGGAGCTTAAAAGCTACTGACACACACACTGCCATCCTTCCTCTCATTTTTTTAATCTCTACAGGTTTCCATTAGTCAGGAGTAATGTACCTTCTGACCTCTGACCAAAGCTATTAGAACAATTTAAACAAATATTTTGGTTACAAAGCATCAACACAGAACATGCAGTAACAATGAAAGGATGAAAGAGCTGTCTTTTAGAGTCACTGTTGTCACTTCCTGACCGTGTTATATTATGGAAGGTTATACTAACTTGACATCTTACTTGATTTACTATCTTCTTTTTCAATGCATAAGAAAGAATTTGCAACATTGCAAACCCCAGAATTGTGGCACATTTTCAGTTTTCAGTGTTAATAGATGTTTGATGCCTTCAGAAAATCCATTCTGTTAACTGCAATCAAGAGAAAAGATTCAAGCTTTCGTCTCCATTTTTCTTTTCTTTCCATAAAAGAAAGGCAGTAAATTTGAATTGGACAGGTTCAGAATTGGGCTCTGAGGAGTTTTTCCACATGCATGGCATTAGGCATGCGCACAGTGCCTTGCTGATCCTGGTCATCAGAGAGTTGCTCCACATTTAAAGAAGTCTGCCTTTTGGCCAAAATGGGCAAATCAAGGACCCTCCCAAGTCAGCTGGGAGCACCTTCATTGGCATCACTGGCCCAGGCTGGAGGAAGACATGGGTTCTTTATGGTATTTACTGACTATATACATTTCACAAACATTCAGGAACCAAATCCTTCAAACCCTTGACACAAAAATAACTTCATTACCTCAAACTAAAGGCACAGGGAAAATACAGGATAGGGTCTATCTGTTCAGATGCTTATTCTAAACGCTTCATGGGTTTAAGGTATAAAATGCTTTCTACAATCCCTCTAGTTGTTTGGGTTTTTTTAATGTGATTTAACATCTGCATTCTTTCTGCTGCCCAGTTATTTGTGAAATCATGTAAAGCTGCTGCAGATTTCAGGGAAATGGATGGGTACTGTACAGTCAAAAATAAGATCAGCTTTCATTACCAAATACATCAAAAACTGGGGTTTAGTCATTAGTAAAACACATTGTGCATTTTGGGAGTGATCAAGAACTCAGTTTGGTGAAACTTCACTTGAAATCAGAGTTGTTTTAATAGGATCTCTTGTGTGCTTAAAACTACATACCTGTCCATGGGCCCTGCTAAATTAAGGCCCACGTGCTTTTTCTAAGTTAAGCGCAAATTTGATCCCATCTCACCATGTTGGGCATTTTTCTTTACCTGGATAAAAACAGAATCAGGCCCTCAAAACAGAAGAAGCATCACAACACTCCTTCCACAATGCTGGAGCATATTGTCTCAGTCCTAAGAAGCATAAAAAGACCAGCAGTGTCCAACCATTTCTTCAAAGACCATTTAGTATATCTAAGTTAATACTTTACAGAATGTCACATTTTCCACTCTAAATTATTTAGAAAATTCCTGATTGTGGAAGTGCTCTTGTCAGACAAAGGGAATAATTCTGCTTTACTGAAGGACCCCCATCATAGTACCATCTTTTACTGAAAAAAAACCCCAAACAATATAACTGGCATCCATGTACAAACTACTTAAATGCTCTTAAGTTCTGCCTGGCTTCAGAATAGCTGAACAGTACCTGAAGTATCTACTCTCCATCCAATTTGTATATTTTAAAAGTCATTAAATTCTTGAATGAATCATTAGGAAAACAATTCAAATGCTGTTAAACTGATAGTAATTTTGCCTCATAGGATAGATGTGAGCTTAATGTTTGCAAACAGCCAAATTCTTTTAAGATTTACACTCCATGGAGTTCAATATCAGCCAGGGAAGAATTACTAAATCAGGATGTACTTCAAGTACAGGTTTTGGCCCAAGACTATTTTTGGTCTTCTTCAGCTGCTTGTTTTGACAGCATCTAATCCCCCTCACACACCCACCAGCAGCCACACAATCTACCCATTTACACTTTCAAAGTAAATTGAAAATGAAACATTCTCACATAATTACTCGTGGATGTCTGTAACACAAATCCAAAAAGTAAATGCAATTCAATTGCAATATTTCTTAGAGAGAAGAAAGCGACAGGGAGAAAAATCTTACAGCAATCCACTCAAAATGTGACTTTTTCCTACACTAATGCTCTCACCATCACCCCATTAAAAAATTAGAATAAAAAATAAAAACTAAATCTAAGTCCCAAAGAGCTTATCTACTCCATTTCACACATTTCCATCAGAAACACAACACAGTTCCCACGTTCAGAAGACTTTTCATTTAGTGAGTTATTACAAACCCTGGTGAAAGAACAGTAACTGAGAAGGTCTTCTGCAGGGGCACGAGGCAAGGAGGGAAGCAGGAAGGTGGGTGAAGAGGGGGAAATAGCCAGGGCTGGAACTGAAACAGTCCACCTTTGTCTGGAGAGCAGGATCACCCCCTCCAGGTTGAGGACTGTGCTGAAAGAGCGCGCTGCTGTGGCACGCACCGCGTTTCTCCATTCACACGGGAGAGGAACCTGGCCCACAGATGGCCTGTTCTCAGCTTTGTCAGCCACAAACAGACCTTTGAACTTTCTATTTATATAACAGTTTAGTGAGTTTAAGCCTCTTCCTGTATAACTGGCAGTTTGCTGGTTTTGCTGTAATTAGGCTACTTGTGATACATAATATAAAATAGGAAAAAACCAAGAGGCTTGTTTCTCTGCAGGGAGAAGTCTTCCTCCTTGCAACCACACAGCTAAGAGTTACCTGCTCATCTCATCTCATTTTACCTTGCCAGGTTTTGATTTACATACCTCAATATGCATTTTTCTGCTAAGTATTTCCTCAACTTCCACTTTTTTAAAGATTGGAGGACTTAAAAATATTAATATCTATGACAATAAATATAAACCCAACCAACATAAGAATTTTTCTGCCTTTGTTTGTGCTAGTGAGGAGCATATATTCCGGGTGGTTGGGTCTTTGTTGGGTTTTGTTGTTTCCCAGCTGCTGATTAATGACACCACCTTACTCCGTAAACAGGTTCAAATCTAGCCACATGGTCCCAGGTCACAGCAAGATTTCATTTACTTGGTTACCACAGACAAGCATGGAAAGTGATTTAAAAGACGAAATTTGATTTTTAACAGCAAGTGGTCCCCCTGGTGCACACAGGCATTCAAGCTTTTCATTATATCCATCTCCCTTCCTTTCTCCCTCATAGAATGGCTCATATTAAATGCAAGCCCAGGTGAACACTTCTTATTCATCCAGGAATCATAGTGGACTTCAGATTTGGCCCTTTCATCTCATCCTGAGTTTACACTTATTTAAATTGTTTGGGGTATTTTTCAGTTTTTTCAAGTCTGGCAAAACATCCACAGCGATATTCGTGGCCTTATTTTACGCATTTTACCCCAGTGTTAACAAAAACCACCACACCAACTCTCAGCTACCTTCCTGACCACATTCTTGATGAAGGGTCAATGAAACACCTCATCCTTGTACTACTGTGATCTCTCCTAATATGGGAAACTAAAGGGCTGATTCTGCAGTTTGGATCATCAAGACAAAGCTCCCACTAAATCATCCAGAAGGCTAGGTGAGAATTTCAGCACATGTGTAGCGGCACTGCATGCTGTAACAATCAGAGCTCTTGACAAAATATGTTTCAAGAAGTGACACAAAAATGTACCTCCACTGAAGGTGGGGGGAAGTTAACTGTATTTTTCCCAGCAACAAGTAACTTTCCCGAAGGCATTTCCTGGTGTAAAGGCAAGGCAGAGAAAGTTTACCTTTACATCTTTTCATTAGATTAAAAAAAAAAAAAAGTTCTGCTCAAGCTATAAATATTTTTTTAATATATTTCTCAGGCTAACGATGTTTCTGTTGTACTTTGCATACAGATAATACAAACACCCACACACACAGTAGGCCTGAGCTTGCCTTCTTGGCGATTGCAGCACAGATTAGAAGTTTTGGGTTTGCAAGGAATGCAGAAGAGGGTCCTTAATTGCCTTATAAATGCTTGTGAAACACGTTTTACAAAGGCCAGCTCACAGGCAGAAGGAGGGCAGCTTCAAAATAAGAAGCAGCAATTCACACGTCATGTTACATGTACTTATTTGCAAATATCAGAAAGCAACCACACCATACTGGACACACAGACAAAATTAATAAATCCTGATGGATGTGCATGCATATTCCTGTAGCGATGATGTATGTATAACATATTACATACATACACGTGTCTGTGGACAGAGCAGCTGAATTTAACTCTATGTAAGCTAAGCAACTACTTGTCCGAGACAAAAATATTTACATGTATAATAAAATACTTGTCACATTTGTGTAGACATGTGGATTATGTACCCACATATGATACATACTCTTACACATGCTAATTGGATTATTGAAAGCTAAATGCAACTTGATCTCTGCAGTAAGTGTGTGTCGCCTGTGCCACATAGAGAGTTTGAGCAGATATCAAACTGTTTGAAACAGTCAAAGTAAAAATGTTCTCTCCTCATGAACCCTAAAAACACTAAACCCAATACATTTCACAGTACAAAAACCAGCAAATAGAATTTTAGAATGAGGGGCAATATGTTCATATTTTATGGAAAAATCGAGGCAAGAGACTTCCATTCTTTCTGATGCACATCTCTAAATCCACATAAAACCATAGTCAAATGAAAGTAAGTTATTAAGCAAACACTAAAACTCAATACCTATAAATGCTTAGCATTTGAACTACACCCACATATTGGGTTGTAACAGCTTCTATTAAATTAATGTTACCCACATTATAAATTAGGCAAATTGTATGCAAATATTATTTGAGTGGTAATACAGTGGTTATCAGTTGTCTGCAAAATAAATTAGTGTAGCAGAGTAAAGATAGTGTAATAGAAGCTTAATATTTAATTGAGCACTAATTTTATTGTGATTATTACTTTTAAATAACAACAGCATGATTATTAAAAAGATGTAATACAATGGATTATGCAGAGCTGATAAAACATGCACATGATCCAAAACACTTGCTTACAGATTAATATTGATATCGTGTAATTTATGGTTGCAAGGATTTACTCCCAATTGCTGTAAAATGGAACGTGACAGGTATTTGGTTCTGATTACCATGGATTTGCGAGTATAGCTGTTGGACCGTGTTTGGCAAAATGATAGTTATTAACAAGATATATTACCTTTTTCCTAGACATATCTTTATATTATCAACAAAGTAAAGTAAACCCTCTGCAAAACACAAGGTCCAAATGCACATACATACACACATATAATCTGTATGGCATTTAGAGATTAGGATCACAAAATACAGTATTTCAGTCTCTTTCTTCCTTGGCAAACTGCACTCCAGCCTAAAAGCATTTAACAAAGCAGCACCCAACCCCTGAATTTCCCCGTGCATAGTTAAGGAATTATATTCGCTAAATTGAAAAGTAAAGAAAGAACCAATAAAACCATCCAAAGCATAAGCTTAATCTCATTAAGGAGCCAGGGAAGTGACTAAATAGCTACCCAAATTCTAACTTTCCCAGCTACTTGTCACCCATCAAAAATTCCTTAACATTCACTTTGATAACTAACAAGTTTACAATGCACTTAAACAGATGCACCGACCTTTTTAAGGTGTGCATCTATTTACAGAGCAATATAAATCCAGAATTCTACTCCTAAAATAAATGGAAAGAAAGAAAAGAAAAATGAGGCAAAGACGGGCAGGAAAAAAAGACCTGCTATAATATCACGGGTACCGATATTCCCACTTCCAAAACTAACTTCAGTAACGCTTCATCTAGAATAGGAAACCAGCAAAACCAGCAACAGAAGCCCCCACACCGATCAGGGTTACAGCCGAACTGTGCCACACAGCGAAACTACAGTTGCGGTTCTCCCCGTGAAAGGAACATTGTCAGTGACAGCAGTAAACACAACATTAGCAAAGCCGCGATCCCGGGGAACATCGCCGCCCCTTGCTCGGGAGGGGGCTGCCACCGCTGATCGCAGCCGGCACCCGGCACCTCTCGGCGCTGCCCTGCGGGCCAACTTCGCCCCCCGCCGCCGCGCTCCGAGCGCTGCTCCCCGGCCGGGGCCGGCGGCGCGGCCGCGGAGCGTGGCTGGAGCCGGCCGGCACCGGCCGCCCCG
>WAAE01015959.1:0-17971 GCA_013400495.1 Nicator chloris
AGGAAAGGAAAGGAAAGTTTGATTATTTTTTTCCTCTCAAATTGTGGTAAATCTGTTATTCATTCCAACCAAAACACGACATAGTCAGGACTTAAGACACAACCTTAGGCTGTAATCACATATTTATTCTGTGGTGCTGACCAGCAAGTAACTGTTGAGAATTTCACCAGTATAAGCCTTATGCAGTACAGGGCTTTAGTGAAACATCAGTGCTACATGCAAATCCCACTGGCTCCTCAGCCAGAGAACAGTGTGCCATGAAATGTTATAGCTGAAGGAAAATCACATAGCCATAATTCACACATTGACATCCTTTATACTCAAAATCAGCAGTAAATTTCAAACCATTTCTCTCTTCCTTCCAAAGCTGTGACTGCTGGTCCAAGGCTAACAACCACCTGTCACATTTACTGGTAATTTGATAATTTTTCCATACCTCCACGAGGCCCTGCAAGATCCTAACGAAGATGACACATCCATAGTGCACCCTGGCTGCAGATGGGATTAGCATGTTGAGGGAAGATGTCAGCAGTATAGCAGCACCAAATACCCTGCAAAGGTGGCAGAAAAGGGAAAGTTAGCCACTCCAGTGTTGTTCCAACTGACTCCTTCTACATCAGGTCCCTACATGTGTTCTTTAGATGGGGAATGTACAGACTGGACTGGATAAGTTGTCTGCTTCCATCCAGTGTAATAATCTGTCTGGTTAGACCCAGGCCAAACATGGATGTCTTTATCTATTTAGCATCATTTCCTGAGGAAATATATCTTATGAAACCACTGGAACAGATATTGCCTCCCTATAAACGCCCACTTTACTTTAATTTTCACATTAATTTCAACCAAACCTGATTGAATTCTCCACCCTGGGGAAACAAAATTAGGAGCTGTCTCCAAATGGTTTGCTAAAGCAGATGGTCAGTTAAAGAGTTTCTCATGAGCTTTAATTGTAAGAAAGTGACACCATGCATTCACTCCTTAAAGAGCAGAAGAGAATCCACTTTCATACAGGCCAAAAGCATCAGGAAGAATTTTAGAGCTGAGATTTTCTTGGACACAAGATTTAATCAATCTGGAAACACATATCTGTAGAAAACAGATAATTCTTACTGCTGTTTTATCAGAGGCTACTCACTGAAAGTTGCTCATTTTGATTCCACAGCACCCTAACTTCAAATAAAGCACATTACAAAATCTAATTAAGTGCATGAAGTGGTGATCCATTTTCAATTCCTCTGATTTGCCTGAATTTTTATTTGATTCAATTAATGTCCACCTCTTGTAGGAGGAAACCCTTTCTCCAGCATTATTGTGTCTTTTTTTTTTTGTATAAAGCTATATAATGCAAATATAAACCTGATGACATATGACATCACAGTATCTGATGTGGAACTGCTTTGACAGAAACCTTTGACCCTCTCTTGTGTTCTTCAGAAATTGGCACGGTGCCATAAGTCAGTGAGAAACAGACCCTGGGCTAAAGATGCAGCATGAAAATTCTCCTCAGAGACACAATATTCCACATTCTGTACTTAAAATCACAGTCTGGAACAAACCTTCAAACAGCAGACCGAGCATATGCCACTTCTGTTTGACACCTGTTAAAGGGCATGGTGGGGAAGCTTTGCTAAAGAGCTCTTAATCTTGGCTCCTCATTGTGCTCCCCCTGATCCCCATCTCCAGTTAAACAGCATTTAGCTGTCTGTACAGCACATTTCTGGCTTTGCTTGCCAGCATGATCCATACATCTGCTGGGACTGACTGGGCATGTGATTGTGTTGCACTGTGAGGACTATTTTGGCCTAAATTTTCTTCTACTCTTGATTTCTTTATGAGTTTCTACTCCAAAACTACCTGCACTTCATTTCCTTACAATTTGGTACCTCCTTGTGCTCACATAAACTCCAATGGTGGCTCATCTTGTTAAAATCATGTGAAGAAAGAATATTTAAAAATGCCATCTCTTTATAAGCATGAGATTTACAAACTTGTTGCAGTAGGAAACTGTTTCTTCAAGGAAATTTACTCTAGTTTTTTAATCCTGTATCTGAAATCAGCTTCTGTTTGCAGACAACTGAAAGCTGTGTTTCCCATTTCCCAGCATTGCCTCTGTTCTCATGTTTACTGAAGAGAAGCTGTTTCCTTGAGTCTGTTCCCTCTAGAAGACAAAGGAAAATGTAACTGGAGGAATGATCAGAGACTTGCTTCTTCCAGATTAAGATCTTGCCTGCATTTAGACACGCAAGTACTGGTGAATATTCAGTTACATCAGGGTGCAGATGATGAAATAATTCCGCAGCCTCACTTGTGAGTCAATTCTTTCTCTGAACTATGCTTTACAAGAATGATTTCCTCTCTCTCCCCAAAAATTTAAGGATTTAAAATTAAATTAGGATTCTTGCAAGAAATGGCTTTTTAAATTCTTTTTGTGAATGTCTATTAAAAGTGATGCCATGCATGGTTATTTTAGTGAGTCCATTTCCTCTGTAACTCTTAATGAAGAGCAAATAAATCTTCCTATATTTGCTTTGCATCTCTCAGCGCACAATCATAAATATAATTAGTATTTCTCTTTTGTATTAATCTTCTTACATTTATTTCCATAAATATTAAATTCTACCTAACAAAATATGGTGATATAGTGCTGTTTTTTGTAAAAACTCACTGGTTTATTGCTTTAAATATCTCACTTAGCAATATTTATTCTTATTTAGATCAACTAAAAATGATTTTGAGCTACAGTCAATCAAAGTATATTTGAATGCAGCTCACATTTGAATACATTTAATTGGGGAATGGAACAATTCTGATTGTTCCTACATGAGACTTTTACTATTTTGCTGACTCACACACCGAACCCTCAAATTGCATAATCCTTTTGTTTTCTGCTTACATTTCTTCCTGTCTATTAAGCCAGTGATTTATGATCCTTTATGTTTAATTTCTGCATCTCGCTCGATTTTTCTGCAGCCTTAACTCCAGCAATGGGTGAGAAATCTTAGATCCCTTATGTTCTCATGGCAAATGGAGTGTGTCTGTGGCTGCATTGTTGTATGCAGTGATGGTTAATGCTCATTCTCAGAGAGCTACAGTTCCCTGCAAAACACAGTTTCCAGCTTGTTTTCCAGAGTGTCTGTTGCTCTCTACACCCCATTTTTACACAAGTACCCCTTGATTTTCTGATATCCCATGGAATGGAGAGGTGTGGCCCTTGCTGCACACACAGGTTTAAAGCTGCTCTGCCCTGCTGTGCCTTTCTTCAGTTGTGTTTCCACAGCTGGGCTCCAGAGTGAGCCAAGCCTTGAGCCAGGGTGTCCCTTGGGCTGAGCCCAGCCTAGGAAATCCACGTGGCTGCACTTTCATTCAGAGGTATCCTTGAAAACCCATTTCCTTCTGGGCACACTCCAAACCCCACAAAACATTTTAATGCCATGGCAGAAATGAAGAGCTTTAGCAGACTGAAGGTAAACTCTGGGAAAACTCTGTTATTTCACAGAGATAAAGCAGGCAAGACCAATGACACTGCCATAATTCTTGGCCCTGGCCTTAGGATGGAATTGAAATGTCATGACATGTCTTAAACAGCCCCTAGCCTTGCAAAAAATTCCTTTCTGACTCAAAATCAGCAACTGTGCAACTATATCTGGAAGAAAATAACCATAGAAGACAATAAATAGAGCAGTAGTATGTCAAGGAGAGGGGGAAAAACCCCAGTAAATTCTGTTCCTCATAAGTGACCAAAAGCAGTCCTGAAACAAAAAAATCATGTTTTACTTATCTATTTCTATTTCTAGACTGAGTAGACTCAGTCCCAAAAACCAGAATCTCACATCAATCTTCAGTGTTTTGCTGACATTGGCCTCAAAGGTCATGAACTGTGACTTAATCCTCCTGTAATATAAGCAGTAATAACAGCAAAATCTTATTTGAATGTGAGACATTTGGGGTGGGAGAAGAGAAAGAAAATTACTTTGACAGCTCAGGAGAAGTACTTAGAATGGAATGAGGTTGCAGGGGGAATTAATCTGTTTGGGTTTCAAGTCAATTGGCTCATTTTTCTCTTTTGGACAAAAGAAAAATAAACATATTTCTTTTCATCTCTGGATTTCTAATCTCTGCATCTGTGCAGCAGCACAAGATTTAATGTTTAATTTAATTTAATTTTTGTCTTCTGCTTTTGACAAGCAATTCACATTACGTGAGCATTCTGCAGTGTGTCACAGATATTGTTACTCAGCTGGAAGCAGTGTCAGCTCAAAAAGGGAGCTGAGCACGGTGCACTTCAGATGCTGAGTGCCAGATGATGGCATATCAAGTTACCTATGGCATATCTGAACATCCTTTTACCCCAGTGCCTGGGAATGGGAATGGCTGCAAAGAATTCATGAAACTAGAGACCCTTTTAGATGTGTATGTGGTGCAATCAATTCCTCATCTGAGTCCCCTGTGCTTTTATTTATGTCAATTTTTAATATATTTGACAATTTCCACAATTATTGGTGTCTCTGTTCTCTGAATAAGTAAAGTCACCTTGAGAAAATGAAACTCGTAGATACCAAATGTGTCTTTTCTAAAGCACATGAAGTGCCTTAGATAAATTTGTCCTTAAAAAAAAACCTGAAAAGTAATCTATATGTTTAGAATGGATTCTTTAATATTTATTCAAACAAGAAAATGCTGTAGTTTTAAGATGTGTAAATATATGCTGGATCAGTGAATTATTAACAAAATTTCATGAAAATTTAAAATAATTAAAGAACAGTTAGTCTTGGTCACTTACAGCTACAAAACACCATTGCATGTATTTTAACAGATTTCCACTGAAAAATATGAAAGTCTAGAAAGTATTCAACAGCTTCCCTAAAAAATTAATTCAGGACTGTAACTGAATAGATTTTCCCTCAAAGTGCCTCTGGTCATTGTGTCATGGAAGATTTATCTACTGAACAGGAAAGTTTGATTATTTTGTTAGTTTTCTAGGGAATCTAGTGCGTGTGGGGATGGGTGTGAAAGCATTTTGCACCACTTCAATAAATTAAATTAAAAATATTATAAAGTGGTTCATTCTGACTGCAAACAGGAACCTATGGAAAATGTAACCCATGTTCTTTTCTGAAAAACCTCTGCATCTCACAGTTTTACGTGAATATTGATCATTTTCTAGAGAACATTATTTTCACTGGATGAAGTATTGACTAATACTTGATTTGTAAACAGTGATAATACATTTTCCCTAGTCATAGTTAGAAATTTGCTAGGTAAGGGTGGAAAATAAAGAGGATTGAAAACATGAGCTTTCTTGTGAAGTTTTACCAACCTAGTTTAAGGATTAGAGGAAAAAAATCTGTCATTATAAACCAAATGAAATTTATTTGGATTCAAGTTAGTGAGCTGGTTTGCCATTTCCCTTACAGAAATCACGTGAGACGTGTTCAACAAAGACCTATTTTATGAAATATGTATAAAAACTTAAGGTGGGTTTTGACTCTGCTGCTCTTTCTTGAACACTACTTGTTTGGGAGAGTCCTAGGGCAGGAGCAGCAGCTCTGAGCAGCAGAATATGTATCACATAATGGGACTTCCTAGACTATTCTGTCAGCTCAAGGTTTCTAAAATGTATTATTTTACTTTACCTACTGCCTTTCATCTGTGCCACACCTCCTCCTGCAAAGGGCAGCAACACAACACAGACATGCTGATGTTGTATCTTTATACAACCCAAAGAATATTCTGTCTGAGAGGAACTGCAAGGCTCAATGCTGTCTTAAATGCTTCATTTTTTCCCAGTAAAAAATAATGTCTAGAAAGAAGCAAGACAGGAGCTAGCTGCAATGTCTGTGGGCTTATAGCAGCTTCCCAGAATCTTTTCTTCTGCACAAGTTGCTGGCAATGACAGTTTGTGATCAACTTTTTAACTTAGATTTTTCTTTGAATACATAGAAATTTCAGGGGTTATGGGCACTTAACACTTCCCTCCTTACAAAGCACATCTCTGCCCACATCAGGTGTCTTGAGGGCCTTCTAAGACTTTGATACAGGACATGTACGTTTTGACACCCTGAGTTTGCTGTGGCTTGATCTGCCAGGTTGGAAGATAAGAAAATCCCCAAATATTCATGAGACTTTTAGCAAAACAGATGATACAGGGGGATCAAGAACTGGTGTGAAATGCCAGGCAGAGATTAAGTGGATGTGTATCAGCAACCCAAAGCCCTTCAGCTTTCTCCTTCCTCAAACCCCACTGATGCCACTGACTCATGCCAAGACCCCAAACAGTTTTCAGGCTGTGCCCTCCATTGCTTGTTTGCAGACCTATTTTTTGATATGTCAATGTTTATTTTATAAAAACTTGGGCGCTGTTGGATGACAGCATCATTGGAATTGATGCTGAATGTAAAAGAACCCTGGGTCATTAAATTCAAATTGCTGTTTTTACCAGCGTGTTACATTATCCTTTCATAAGCAGATCAGGTTCCATCTGAGAAGTTATAAGCATCTGCCCTACTTTGTAGTAATTCTTCCTTCCCAACTTTTTACTTCATATACCCAGTATATGTCTTCTACCCATGCTGTTTTATTTGAATGGTTTTAATCTCCAGTTTCCACAGCTGCAATCCCATCTTCTTTCATTTGCATCACCAAGCAAATCAGAACCTCTACATCTCGTCTGCTTTTTTTTTTTCTTCATTCATTTGCTCACTCTACCAATCCTCTCTCTTTCCTGTCTGAATTCAGCTGGGGAATCTCTCGACCTGCGGTTTCGTTTTACAGCTCATTCTATCTATGTATGTCTAGATCAAGCTCTGACTCATTCCTTCTAGCTCATTAGCTTTGGGACAGCTTGCTCTTTAAATATGTAATCTGCTAGATAATGTTTCAAACCAGGACTGTCTCGTTCAAATCACCTTACCAAGAGGCAAGGCTTAGGCTGTGGTTCCACCATCTCAGCTGATTTAGAGATATAAAACACACTTATCAAAGGAATCATCTGTAGGTTTAATTTGAAACTACTTTGTGGAGTTGTTTGGGAGGATAGCTACTATGTGTTAGACTCAAAAGCTGGACATCTATGCTGCTTTTTGGAGTGTTTTCTGATATATGGGCCACATGTTAGAGCTGATTGTATCAGGACTGCTCAGAGCAAAGGCAAATTCCTTCTTAGCAAAGTGACAGTGACATTTGTGTTTTTATGCAAACAACCTAGACAATATTTTGTTGCCCCAAACCCGGTGTACAAATTGTTCAGGGGTGAAGTAACAAAGCAAGTAGAGGTGATTAAGGATTCCTGTTGCAAAAAGTGCCTGTAATCAATGGTCAGAAACATCCCTGGGTTTTGTCTCAGAGACTGTTTTATTTACTGCTAATGCAGTAAGGATTCGTGGAAACTCAGGACTAGAAGAGAACTGGGAACAAAAGTATTTGACAGCATTGACGTATCCGGATGATATAATCCTAATAAATAATAAGTTTCTTTTTCAGCTTGTTCTGAAAGGTGTGTCATGACATGGGGGTTCAAATTGGGTGATCTTTAAGGTCTCTTCCAACCCAAACCATTCTAGGATTCTCTGGAAGTATCTGGTGTAATTTTATGTAAACTGTGTAATGAATTTTACACAGATAAGGATTCAAAGGATTTTCATCAATGGAGGATGGAATGCAAAAATAAGACCAAATTTCAAACATAAACCTACATCTCAACGAGGAACGCTAAATTCTGAAAAATTTATATTTAGTCCTGAAAAAATTAGTCAAGGATAAATTCTCTGCATTTTTTGGTTCTCTGCATTTATTATCTTGAGGATTACTTCCCTTCTGTATTCAATGAGTTCCAAACTCCCAAACTGTCAATGTAGAGTTACAGGGCTGCTTGTCAGTACCAGAGAAAATAACACTTTAACCCATAACACTCTTGCCTGAGGTGCCTTAAAAGCTAAAAGTTAAACACCATTAATGATGGTTTACCTGCTTCCAATGTATGTAAATATAAACTGTGCTCTTACTGACTCTGAAAACATTCTTTTTGCTTGATAACAGTGTGATTTTTTTTTCTTTTTTCTTTTTTTTTCAGCTGTTCCCCATGTATTTTCAGCTGTTCTTCACAGTCACCCGTTTGACTGCAAAATGAGTGGCCATTCATTTGAAAGACTTATGCTACCTGTACTGATTTTCTTTTTTAATTACATACCTATCATGCCACTTGTTCATCTCCTTTGTAACCTAAACACTCCCAATAATATTTCTCTTAGTCTGGTTGTCTTTTTCAGTTTGTAATCACACTGATAACCCTTCTTGGGATAACTTTTACTTATGTTTATGTGTTTCGAAGTAGCTAAGGAGAACTGAAGCCTTTATGGGGAGACACTGTTTAGCTATTCTGTGGCAGATACAGTCATTCTGACTTTTGTCTAGTGCAGGCTAGTTTCCCAATGACTCTGCTGAAATGCTCACCCTGACAATTTATGTTTTCCTAAATGATAGACAGGCTTTTTCTGAATTGGGCCCTTAATTTGCATAAAACAGCACAGGGCTGACAAAACTGGGATTAGACCATGAACACTGGGGTGGTAGGTGAACTCAGCTGCCAAAAAAACCCAGAGAGAATAATCTACCTTTGTCATTAGAGATGAACACTTATTCCCAAGCACCAGCCCTAGGTTGTACATGCTTCATAGGAGAATTGCTTAAAACCAAACCTCTTTAAAAAGAGTCAGAAGCCATAGTACATGGCTTTATTTGGCTTTCTTAAATCGAGATAAACCAGGTTATTTTCATTCATATGTGTACATGGGAGGAGGGGGATGTGTCTCTGTGCTCCTCATGCTAAATCCTATTATAAGCCCTTCATGAAGCATTAATATGTAAAAGTCGACCTCCCGCCATCTAATCCAGTCTAATAAGGCCTTGGATACATTATTAATTTTTGTCACACATCTGAGGCCCCCTTTTATCAAGCAAAACCCCCATCTAAATCCCTTGTTGCATCATTAAATTGTGAGAACAGCTTCATCATTCGTGACAGAAAAATGGAAAGACCCTGAACCATATGGCAGAGGGAGCAGCAGCACCAGCTCCCAGTTTCCCCAGTCCCCTTCTTGTAAAGACTGGCACTTAAAAGAACCTGCAATGCAGTAGGGTGACAAAATCATCCTGGGGGGTTTTTTGTGCAATATTGGCTTCTTTGGCTGGAAACAGATGAGCCCCACACCAGTGCCAGGGATCAGAGAGCAATTCAATCTGCAGGATTTGGGACTGGGTATGAAAGGTGGGGTTGGCAAGTGAAGCTCTGGGGGTGTTCCCCTCACAGTTCAAGGTCAGCTTAAGTCCTCAGAAGTTCAGAAGTTGGCACTTGTTTAATCATCCACGAATCCCCTCCTCATGCTGTGAATTAATCATTGTTTGCAAATCAGAAAGCACACAATGTGCTAAAAGAGTGGAACAGTTTCCCTTTTCAAAAGAGAAAGTAAAGGTGTGAACTTCTGGGACATCTTTTTACTTTTATTTCTAAACCAATACTTTTACCTTAAATTTTTATGCTTGTTGTCATTAAGGCTGAGTTAGAGAGAATCTGATTTCACTGACATGCTAGTGACAGTTTCAGTGAAAATCTGTGGGACTCTGAGACAAGATACACTGACAGTTGTCTGAAATATTATTCATTTTATCCATACAAATAATCCTATCAGATTACTTGCTGGGAAGGAGGATTTAGCCTTTAATAACAAGAAGAATGGCACTTGAGGAACAAGGATTAATTTGAAGTGAAATGTTAATTTCTGCAATTTCATTCAGATTAGAATGACAATGATTAAGAGTTCAGCATAGATGAGAGATAATTGCATTGTAAAGAAATGTAGTGTAGTCGTGTAGTTACATTTTTTAATGTGAATAGTGCCAGGATTTGAGCTTTGACAGATAATAGGAAATATATATCATTACCACAGGTGACTTAATTTTTTTAAAAATTGGCGTTGTATTCTTCCCTTTGTGTCTCTTTGTGTCAGAAGGTTCTAATGTTTGTGTGCACAAATGAGCTAAAACTGTCACTCAGCTTTGTTTTGTAAAAAATTGTCTGTCATTATTGCAGATTTACTTTTGAATAAATGCTTGGCACATACAGTCAAAAGTGGCATTTCTATTTTAAATATACAACTGCATTGGGAATTGATTCTCTGTTGTGTAATCTAACAATGCCCTATTAATTTCAAAGAATCTTTCCTGACATACAGTAAATGTTTAAACAGTTCATTTAGGAAATCGTTGCCACACCATTTTAGTGCTGCTTTTGGTAGGGCAAGGGGTTTGTTATAGATTTCCAACATCAAGAATATTTAAAGGCTGTATCAGAAATTTAAAATATAATGATATTTAAATTATCTTGAGATGAGGTGATAAAACCAAGGACAGCTTCACACCTTTCCATGTGTGTGTGACAGCACAGCAGGTAGTTTGTTCACAGACAGCTGCAGTAGCATGAATGTGAAATAGGGAATATTAATTTGAATTAAATGATTACATTTCTAGATTAAAAACAAAACTTGTCCTTACTTATAGGACCACGTAGCCTGAAATTCACTATGGCAACAGCCCTTAACACTTGATTATCCCTTATATTTTGCTTAATTATCCCTCTACTGCAAACATTTCACAATAGCTAAAACATAACTCCCATCACAGGAATTTAAAACCCAATGGAAAAAACTATCACATAATTTCTCTGGCTGGACCAGTGGTTGTGGGTAGTCATTGTTGTTACTATTTAAGCTTTTTTAAAATTTATTTGTATGGCTGTCATTTGCTGATTCTTGTCATCTCTTTCCAGAGGACTAAAGCATACACTTATACCAAGCAATTTTTCCAGTAGAATTACATGCACACTTATAATCAGATTACATCCTAGTAATCTTTTTGTATAAATGTATCCTGAATATATAGTTCTTGCTGATTCTTTCACTAGGCATCACTTTATACTGTCATTTTGGAAGCAATTAAAGATCTCTAAAGCAATCTCTAATTTTTCAACACCCTATATTAGTATATATTTCATATATACTAATATGAATGTGTCCAAATTACCCACAAAAATCCAAGGTCGACGTCATCGACCTAAATACACACATAGCACTAAATAAAGAAAAATAAACATTCTAGGACTACTGATACATACACTGATTACTTCAGTAGAGCATCATGCTGGAAGCTTTTGTGACGTGTTTCTAGTCCCACAAGCCTTAAGAACCCGCTCTGAGAGACTGCTTTTCAGAGTGGTCCCTCCCTCTCCCATGTTACCTTGCACTCAAGCGTCATATATTGAACAGAATTCAGTCAATCAAAAGTTTAATGGATCGTCTGATCGACTGGATCTTTTTGTACCCACAAGTTTATCAGCATTTATACATATTCCCCAAATGACAGATGAAATGTGGAGACCACAACAAGTCTCAGCAGCATCATAATGGTATCTGAATCTTTGAAAGGTTCATAAACATTAGCCAGACGATCATCAGTCTTCCAACGTGATAAATATCACTAGTCCAGTTACAGTCACTGACTTGGTTGTGAAAAACACAAAAAGAAGAGAAGGGGGTTCATCACACCACTTGGGGCGAATACCCAAGTAACCTGGGCTCCCTACAGAACGTATGGGCACAGAGATGCCTGGGAATGACACAATACACCTGAGGCGTGAAGTGCTTCCACAGGAATAGTACCTAACTAGGTAAAATACACCCAGCTTAACTGGAGTAGTCCTCAGTTATTGTCTTAAATGTAAATGTTTGTGAAGAAGAGAAAAACCTGATTGGAACATGACAACTCGTGTGCTCCTACTACTGACTTTTCCTGGTAATGTCCCCGCCATTGTCTTGCAAATCTCTGTAGTTGCATCACTTTACATCTGAATTGGTTCGAATGGCTTTTCTGATGTTGTTTGGGTGAATGAAGACAGCTTTCGATTCTCTGGGTCAGATTCTGCAGCCTTTACTCAACCAAAACTCCAGTTAATCCTGAGGAGTTACAGACTGTGTAAAGATGCAAAAATGATTAAAGGAGGAAGAAAAGGTAAATGGTCCTTTAAATGCCTGTTAATGGTTATTTGGAAAAAAACCTTTTACATTTCTGAGCCATTATCAGAAAGATGGCACTTGTAAGCAGAAAGACAATGGACACCCCAGTTTAAAAACTACTTGTCTTGATTTATTTGTTTTTAAGGGTAGGATATTAGTGTTTTCTCAGTTACAGAGCATCTCTCTGTAAATACTCGTTTCTGCTGTAGATTTGTCTAAAAGCTATTTATCTTGAGGAGAGCATTTTTTGCTTTAGCCACACTCTCAGTCTCAAGCACATATCAGCTTGTCAGGCTAAGCCTCTCTGCCCACCCAGGGCCACCTTCAGTGCTGCCCACTCCTGAGAAGAGTTAAAGGCGTATATGGACACTGAGGTTAGTATCCATTTGCTCTTAGCGCGGTACTGGTTTGAAGAGTGGCACTAGGACCTTTGCTGCTCCTGCACACGATGAGCCTGTGGCATTAAGCGTGGATGTGAAAGCCTCATGTGTCTCGAATACTCAGTGGATCTAATTAACAGGTAGAATCGCACCCTGGGTGCTTGAAAAACTGCCAGACACCATAGAAACGAGTCCTTAAGTCCCCGGACCATCTGCACTTTCTTTTCATCGTGAAAGTCTCATTTAAACATGTTTTTCGACCATTCCGAATTCATTTATGCTTTAATGAAAAAAATTCCTGCTGACGGTTTTCCTTTTCATTGCAACAAAAATCATAAAATTCTTTACTTCAGTCGGGGGGACGAGGGGGCTTTGATGAAATAATGAATCTTTGAATTTGCCTCTGAATACGTGTCGTTTGAATACCGTTGCCACAACCTCCTTAAGCGACTAAAGGAAAAGGAAACCAATACGAGACCTCCCCCCGCAGAACCGGGGGGTTTGGAAGGAGGGTGAGCAATGCAGCATCCCAGCGCAGTTCCCGGTCCTCCCCTTCCCCGGGTGGCGCTTTGAGCGGGGTGGAGTTGCGGGGCGCAGGGGAGCCCCGGCTGTGCGGAGCCCAGCCCCGCTGCGCAGCCCGGCCCCGCTGGGGCTCGCACGGAGCCTCGGCGCTCTTTAGGCGCTCTTTAGGCGCTCTTTACCTGTTCGCTGCCAGCCGGGATGAGATGTACCCTCCGGGGATCTGCGTGATTATGTACCCCCAGAAAAATGAGCCGTGGATCATGCCGACTGTTTCGGGGTCCCAATTAAACTTCGCTTTCTTCCAACGCAAGGCGCCGGGACAGAAAGAGAGAAAGGCAAGAGGAAAGCTGTAATTGTGCCGCTTCAGAGCGCTCACCCGCAGCGCAACCCAAGGGGTGCCGGTGCCCGGCTCTGCCCCAGCCCCCCGCGGCAAAAACTCGCCAGACCAGCAAAACAAACCCGGTGACAGCAACAGAACCGGCACCGCCCGGGCCTCCCTGGGACACGAGAGGGGCAGGGGGGCCCCCTGTGCCCTGAGCCCCCCGATGGAAGCGCGGATGGCGGGGCCAGGCAGGGCAGCCCCGGGAGCCGCGGCACGTCCGGCTCACAGACACAGCCCGCACTTACCTGTGCGGGCAGCAAGCCGGGAGGGGTTTGTCTGTGAGTCTGGGTGTTTAAGTCTCGTCTGCATTTGTCACATCTTTCTCACCGCACTTTGGCGCGCTTTAAAACGCGCTCTTATCGTTTAGAGCCTTTTGTCAAAGCAAATTCACCCTGGTGTTTTCAAACATTCCTGCAAAACCTCCCCGCCTCCTTTACGGCGAGGTGCACCCGCTGACAGCCTCTTATTCGATGCCCTCCTTCTCCCATCCCCTGCGTTTATTTTAGGAGGTACCTGCGTTTTTCGAGGGTGTGTGGAAAAGACAGGGCGGGGGCCGAATTGTCCGCACAATAATACCGCAAACTGGGGCTAGGAACTGAAATGCGAAAGTAGAAATAATCGGTAGAAATTGTTTCTGTGTCAAGAACGGGATTTCCGTCCTTCGAAGGGGCGGCCGGGCAGGGGGAGGGGACCAGGGAGCGTCGGGGCTCAGGTGGGGACAAACGACGCTAAACCATCCCGAGCCCGTCCCACCTGTGTTGAGGTGCTTGACTGAGAGTTGTACTGGGAGGATGTGGGATTTACGAGGGAAAGGTTCCCACCTCTTTAATAATTTTTCCTCCTCGGTGTATGGTGCTGTTATTGACCATATCCACGATGGCCACTCCCAAGTTACACCGGATCCCGAAGGAAATGCAGAATCCCAGTCCACTCATGATGGCAATGATGTACCTCCGGGGCAGCCCGAAGCAGGTACAGTCGCACAACGGGGCTTTCTTCTCGGGCACTTCCATGGGCTTTCCATCTTCAGTCAGCTCGATGGTGTCCCCGGGCTTCTGCCTCTTCTCTAGGACTCTGCCCGACACAAGAAGGGAAAGTGAAGGCCTGGCCGCCTGAAGGCACAACGATTTCGGGGAGCTGGAGGCTTAAATTCACCGTTCCCCTCGCTCCTTTGGCTTGGAGATGGATTTGAGGATTTATTCCTTGCTTCCCATTCACCTTCAACTGTTCCTTAGCAATGACCTGTGGGAGTCACGATTAGTCATCCCCAGCTCCCCCCGCCAGCCCTCCGCAGCAGCCCAGGGAGGAGCTCTAGCTGAGAATTGCTCATCTATCATTAAAGACTTCTGCTTAAATATGTAGGACGCCTGGAGAAGACATCATCTGTAACCACTGCAGAGGCGCCATGTTGGGCAGAAAAAGAGGCGCAGAAACACAAGCGGGCTGCTGGAGGTTTTCTTAGAAACGCCAAGGGGGCATCTCGGGGTGCGCCTCGCTTTTAGGGCCGGGAACAAAAGAAATGTGAAGAGAAAAAGACGGGAGGGTGGAGGGAGGAGCGAGGAGGAGGAGAGGACGATATTGCTATTTATTTAAGATTTGCAAAATGGCTGTCACATGCAGTGAAAGAAAACATGACCGAGAAGTGGCATCTCGGCAGAAGGCTTTCCCAAAGGTCCCGGTGCTCAGCTGCACGTTGTGAGGGTGGGATCGCTCGGCAGGTTTAACCTTCCCAGAGCAGCTTTGAGCACCATCTCCTTGCCCTCACTCCCTCGCTTCTGCTTGAAAAACGTGTCTCCTCGAAAACAATCTGAAGGAATCTGAAGGGAAATAGTTGCTTGCAGCTATTTCCAATCAGCCGAAAAATACCACGAAAGGTGATTTGAAATATTTAGACCTTTTTTTTTTTTTTAATGTGGAGAATCTTTTAAAATGCTGTGTCGGTAGCAAGAAAAATCAGGTTTATAGAGCAAATGTCCCATACTGAATCCCTAAATCTTCTTCTGGAGTCACTGAGACATTTAAAATCCAGAAAAGCTAACCAATTATGTCGCCTTGAGAAGCAAATACGTGAGCATTTGGGGACACTGGAATCTACAACCGCTGCCCTCCCCTCTGCTGTAGAAGTGTTTTCTCACTCGGAGGAGCATCTCTTTCAAGTTAACTCATCCGGCTGATAGGACACTAGCAATTAGCAGAATAAGGCTTAAAAGGTTATCCGTGTTCCGGAGAACATACAGGGATTTTCTCCAAAAGCTACTCAGCTGAAATTATCCTGATTTTTCTTTTCTGGGCGTATCATTTCCATGCTTAAAGATCGCGGCATTAAGAAATGCCTTCAAGTTGTGAATAAAATAAACCACCGTGGGTTTATGTTCAAAATTCGTTGGTGTGGATAAAGGGTGGGAGTGTTTTCTCCCTGAATGGGCGTCTTGTCTTCGGGAATAGGCTGGAAATCAATGTGTAAGAGGCAAGAAAATTGTTTAGATTCTAAGAAGAGTAAACAAAGTACTTAATTGCCGTGAGCTGAAAAAGATTGGCAAATCGCGCGTTTGTTAGTCGAGGTGCGAATTCAAACGGAGTTTCGCTGGAAAATACAAACATCGTTTCTCCGTTATTCACTGAGTGACTGCAAATAGTAGAGATAATAGTTTTATTTAAATGTTGTCAAATCTTTAAGAACGAAAAAGAAAAAAAAGGGTTTATTTCCTTAATTATACTTCAAGCAGTTGTTCTGGGTTATCCTTTCTTATTATTATCAATTTTCAGCAGTTGAAAATTACTTAAACATAACCAAAAACTTTAGGAAATTAATTGCATTGTTGATGGCTTCAGTTTTGCTTTGGGCTTTTCTTAATGATATACCTCCTATGAAAATGGAAGCCTTAATTTTGTCTTTATCACTTCACTGATATGTCCCCTTCCCTTAAAATGGCAGCAGAAGTTGTGACTCATGCTGTGGAACAGCCTGGTGTCTGTGCCCAGCATTGCCGCATAGGTATGGAAAAAAGATTTTTACGTGACCTACCCTGGGCAGACAAATCCGCAGTTACCTTATAGCTGCAATCCGGGGGAAAAAAACCCAAAAAACCGAACAACCAAAACCGAAACCAAACTGACAAAACAATCCAAACCAAATCAAATATTTCGGGGTAATTCGTAGCAGGTGGTACAATCGAAAATTTATTGGATTTTCACAGACTATTCTCAAACGTCGTGGAGGTCACTAAAGTCACCAGATTGGATGGAGAGCGATGGGTGAACTTTAGTGCATGCACTTCGTAGGTGTGCAAGAATCTGGGCTTATTTATCCATGTGCACAGGGCTCGACGATGACAGAAATGTTCTTTGCACACAGAAATATACAGGAGCGATGCTTTTGAGTTTAGCAATTGCAGCTGTATATCATTTATAGGACCAGCAGATGCTTCTGAAGGCAGATGGATAAATAATTAAACACATTCCTCTATATGTTTCAGCTTCAGGAGAAAAAAAATCGTTCGGATATCAATTATTTATACATCTCCATGTTTACCTTCATCTGACGACGAATTACACAAAGGACAAGACTAATCAAAACCAGAATATTTTTATATATCTATTTGTTAAGGGCAGGGGGCAAGATCCTGTGAGTGCATTGCAAAATTCAGGTGGAACAAAAATACAGGTTGCTCCTCTCTCCTGATATGATTTCAAGATGGGATCCTGGTTTTGTGGAAGAAAGGTGGGGTAATCTTTTACTACATCTTTCCTGACACCATCTACGAGTCAGATAGCGAAGTTCCGAGGGTGCCATATTGAGCAGCTTCAGCACTAGTTTCCAGGATCTAGATTATATCCAGCAGAATAGCAACAGCTCCCAACCCTGCCACCGCTAACCTCCCCAAAGCATTCGACCTCCTGCAGCAACGGGTGCTAAAGAAAAGCCTCCATGTTTTTCCTCGGAAGTAGAATCCTATAAGAGATCTCGGTCTTACCTGTAGAGTTGACCAAGCGATTTTCCAGCAAAATTCTTCAATCCCTCCTTGCCGGGAGTCAAAATCCTTTGTTTTACCGACTCCATTCCTGCGGGGATGCTCGCTGGATAATGCTCTGCTCTGGATACGGCACTGCTACGAGCAACGATGGTTCATATTGGTTTAATCTCTTAACTTTCCGTCCTCATTCAACGGCTATCGGTGCACCTACGGGTAAAGGGAGAATGAGAGGAAGAGTGCGAGCGTGTGTGTGTGTGTGTGTGAGCGAGGTGGAGACGGCGTGCGGAGTCGGGGGGGTGGCGAGGGAGCGCGCCTGTGTGCGGCAGCGAGAGGGGCGCTGGAGCGCGCTGCAGGCAGCCCCCGGGGTTCCCGGCAGCACGGAGTTGCCAGGCACGCTCAGAAACTCTCCTCGGCCTCGCAGGGTTCAGCAGTGGCGGGCGGGGGCAGGGCCATGCCCGGCAGGGAGGGGACGGAGCTCTCCGTGCGGGAGCCTTTGGAGGCACCGCCGGCTCTGCGTGTCCCCGGCTGCAGCGGGGGCGGGGTGCGCTCGCCGCCCTGGGCAGTGCCTGCCAAGTCCCCGGAGCCGCCGGCAGAGCCCACGGGCGGCGCGGAGCCGCGGCGTGTCCGCTGCCCCCGCCCGCGCTGCCCCCG
>WAAE01015963.1:0-13744 GCA_013400495.1 Nicator chloris
GACTGATACATCTTCATGAGGCTTATTACATGCTGGGCTCGTGTAAGATTGCATCACTGTATTTTTTTAGGTTTATCATATCTACCTCTTCATGTACACTACAGAAATCATATAAGGCATAGTGTTCATGGTATCAGAAGTTATATAGTGACTGATGGCTGGTAAATTTGGTCAAATATCAATCTCAGATAAATTTTTTAATTAATTACAGAAACTGTTACTGCCACATGATATTTAATATCATTAACATAATTGACTTCAACAGGTGAGCTAAAATAATCTATTTGGTTTAGTTCTTAATTGCATGTTATTTTTTAATAAAGTAACTAAACTTGATGCACAGAAACTTTTATCAACCTAGTTGACTGTCATTTTATCTCATGAGAAATCCTTCATCTCTCCTGAGGTCTCTCATTGACACTTATACAGACTTAGAACACTAAACAAAGGGGATCCTGCTTATTTTTGAGAGACCAGCCTATATAGGAAAAAAATTGAGGAATGGTGACTTTGACAAAGAAGGAGCTGTGAAGGAGTACTGCAACTTCCAACCATAGGACAGCTTTCATATCAAATTAAAGAGGTGGTATTTTCAGGTTCAACAGAAAAAAAAAAAGAAAATACAGAGTTTTCTAATGGACACTTCATTTGTAACTTTTACATTATTTATTTAAAGAAAAATAAACTTCTTTTTCTTTCCATAAGAGAAGAAAACCACCATAAACTTGAAGAGAAGGTTTCTTCATTGGATTGAATTTATATTTTGCAGATTATATTATTTTTAAAAAATCTGATTATTTAGTAACCACTCAAAGCCTAAAGAACACTGTTTTAAAACTCTTTTGTAAACTTTCTGTGTGTATTTCGCCAGGAACAGTAAATCAAGGGTATCATCTGTGCTTCCACTGTGGTCTCCACAACTCATGTAACTCCTTTCCCCACGGTGCCTGTTCCACAGACAAAGCAAAGGAGGAAATGAGTTGTAACAGACCAAAGAGCTCCGAAACTGATAGTGGATGCTGAAGGATAGGAATCTTAAATGTATTTCTGACACTGTCCAAGTCCATTCTGCATACAAGGCCTCAGGAAACCAAAAGCAGTGGAAACACTCTCAAAAGCACATCTTTCATGCAAAATTTTTAATCGTTCCTTGTTTCATGCTTACCTCTTCATTAGATAAACCATGATTGAACATAAAAAATACAGGAGCAGGAGGTTCAGTGGCCACCAGCCTTGGACCTACAAGATGTATTAGCTGGAAACACACACCACTTCATGGGAACAGTTATGCTTATCAAAAATTACTTCTTGAAGACCATGCCAATCAGTTTCACAGCATATTGTCAAAATAATTTTTTACTGTAAGGAGAAACATCTGGAAGGCCCAGACTCATTAGGCACTAAATGTTCTTCTCATGTACTGCTAACATGCATTTTGTCAGTGTCACAGGCTGAATGGAAGCTTCAGGCAGGGTTTATTAGGGGAGTCCTCCTGTTGAACCACAAGATTCAGAAAGGACCCCCTTGCTTTCTAAGCTCCTTCTCAGAGAGGAATATAGATTCAACTGCATTAAAGTCTAGTCCCAGACTTGGTAAACAGTTTATATCTAAAGGATTGTATAGCTGTAATTGAATCTTTGTGCAACTTAGTCCTGCAGGACTAAGGATTGCAGACCAATCTGGAAGAATTATTTATTTGAATTCATTACAGTAATGACCTCATAGGTAGCTATAACTACTAGTACAGTGCACTATTTTTAAGCAACATTGAAGCAACAATAAATTGAAGCTAGTAAAATAATTATTAAGTAGAGATTGTTGTTGCTTACTTTACTCACACCAATGACCGTGGGCAGAACTCTTTTGCTCAGTTTGAGGAGTAATCTTGAGGAGTGTCCTACTCAAGAGAGGAATCTCCACACATTCATAGAATGGGTGTGTTAGAAGTTCCTGCGTTAAAAAGTGAGATTGTGCTTGTATAGTACATAGTGATTGACCGTCACTCACATGTTTCCAGGCTAGCCATCCCAATTTGGCAGCTCTAGACAAGCTGTCAGTTCTATCATTTGTTGGTTCCTTTATGAGGAACTTTGACACATCCTCACCCATGCAAGTTTCTGTTCTTCACATCCTGCAAATTTTTAACTTTGGGATGGATGAATCAGGCTTGTCTCAGCATTCTTTAACACCAAAAGAAGAGTTACCCCCCTTTTATATGCATCACTGATAACTTTAGCAAATTGAGTAAGGTTCAAGCTGTTTTACCTCCCACTTAGTCAGAAAATTCTGCTACACTCATCCACAGTGAAGACTGACATAAACTTTCTGATCATATCCACCTCAGGTATGCATTCAGAAATCTATTTTGTATTCTGAGATCTCCAGCCTATGAGTATTAATTTACAATTATAAACAGCCATTATCCATAGCTACTGGAAAGACAAAGGCTGTTCTAAAAAAAAAAAAAATAGAGAAAATAATTTTACAAAAGTGCATTCATGATAAATTAGGGGCTCACACAATGTTCTGATTAAAGTCAAAATACTCTTTTTTTTTCAAATTATTGCTTTGATATGTTCAGTTTATGTCAGGAATTGGTGCAAATAAAGGAACAGCTTCGCATCTTGTGCAAAAGTGGAACAGAAGACAAAAGGACGTTTTATAAACAGATATGATGAATACCATGGACAAAATAGAGACGTTAGTAAATGTAAGCAAAAACAGGTTTACAGAAAAAAGAGGTTAATATATGGGAAGATAGAATTTAATCTACAAACAAAGAAACATGAAAGTGGTTAACAGAGAATATTAAACTCAAAATACAAATCTGACAATTGAAGGAATGAGGTTACAAAGAAAGAACATAGAAAAGCTTGGACAAAAAGTCATACGAAAATATTGCAGTAAGAGCTGGGTTCAAACACAATATTGCTGTAGAACAAAAAATCTAGATCTGGGTTGGGTTTTTTGCTTCTTTATTCACATGCTCATAACTATTGATTAAATTTTTATCTTGCACTAAAATTAAAAACAAATCACTGCTGTTCTATATGTCATCTTCATTTTATTTTTTTACCAAAAAATCTCCTAGTACCAATATCTGAGAAGACTTGTCAAGGACTTCCTCAAGAAAGATGCTTCTGCTCATAAAATAACTCGAAAAATGCTCCCCGATCATAAAAGTAACCTGCTGTCATTTTGCCTTATCATTCTTTGCTAATAGTGATTTTTTTTAATCAGAGAAGAATATTGTTTTAATTCCCAAATCAGTATAATAGAGAAAATTGCATATCTGACAACACAGAAGACAGAACAGACAGAGAAATGTAACTTTGTGAGAGTTTAAATAGAAGTTTGGATTAAAAAAAAAATTTAACAATGAAAACAGAAACATTGGGAGAAGATGGAAACAAAGAACAAGTCATTTGGAGGTTATAGCTCTGAAAACAGCCCTAGTTATCTACTTGAATTTCATGTTTATAACAAGAAAGTTTTACTTGTGATTAATTTGTTTTTCCTTGCTTTCAATAAAGCCCTTCATAAGTGACATATATCAAGGAATTTCTTCTGATAGTTAACCGTTAGTACAGAATTACATAATTTTTTGTACCTTGAGGCAGGAGAGGCAACGAAGAGAAGGTACATTTCATGTTACACATTTAAAAGTTTCTCAGCTAAGATGGGATACCAGTAACTCCTTGTGCTGCATGAATGTTTCTGAGACAAAGACATTCTGATAGTGAAATTGGGGAAGCACAACTCTCACAGGACAACCAACATGGCATCCAAATGATGAAAATAATGACCAGGTAACATAGTTTAGAAACAGCTACAAAAATATCCTTAAATAAATAGAGGTCCCAGTTCCCGTTTCTCTGGAAATGCAACGTGTATATATTTCACAAATAAAGAATTTAGAGTAATAAAATTTCAACACTTACCTTGTAGAGATGTTGTATTTTGAATTAAATAAATTACATTTAAATGCAACCTCAAAACCAGATATTTACCCTAGGAAGCATTTTCAAAGATTTTTATTTTCTTAAGATTTTTTTTAAAGATTTAAGTGTTTTTACACAGATGCTCATAAGCTGCCCTGGCAAGCAATAGCAGTTCCAATTTCTAAGTCAGAATAGCAAATGCTTTGTAATCAGATACAAATCTGATAATAGGATTTTCAGCTTAGGTCCATTATACTCTGAACAGTAAATGTACAAAATTGGTAGGTGATGGATGAAGGATTTTTCATCAACAGTCTCTATGTCAGAGTGCTGTGGTAAATGAATGAAGTTGTGAATTATTATCTAACCATTATATCCTATTTTGAATTATCGACAAAGGCAGGCACAGTCAACTTCATGTACTTCTTATTTCTCTTTTTTCACATTAAATTGAAAGTAAATAAGTGCATGGGTACAGAGAAAATAGAGAAGTACATTACTATGGGCAGTACAGCTAGAGAGGGTAAGGAGAATAATAGCAATTAATGGAAATAATCTTCTTGAAGACATATAAAATGACAATAAAATATCTAATGCCGAATATATATGGAATTTCCTAAATATATTAGAAAATATATTGGCAAGTACCATAAGTAGATGATGTATATCCTGAAGAGTAAGAGGGAAATGTAAGGAAAAAATTAAAGGGAAGGCTACTAATGACAGCCCGATGTGGAGAGACTACTTCGGAAACCATCTTCTGTCAAATTAACATCTGTTCACTTTTTGACTTTTTCTGTGAGGTAACAAATCTGGTTTTGGAACTAAACAGCATATATCTAACAAGATGTTCATGGTGAAAATGGTAATAGTTTGTGTTATCCCTCCTATTTCCCAAGCTTATTCATTTATTATTCTGTTGGTGGTCAGTTTTGGTTCATTGTGGTTTTGTTTGGTTTTTTTTTACATAAATATCTGCATCAATTTCAATAATCTAAATTATTTATGTAAATCTACAAAATTTTGAACTGAAAGGTGAAAATTAACCTAAACAAGGATGAGATAAAATAAACCTCAAAACTTTCTGTAGGTGTCTGTCTATGAAGCGAGATTGCTGGTTCAGATTACACAGCCAGATAAGCCGACTTTTTAATTACCTGATGTTAGTAGTGCTAAAATTATAAGGGAAAAATCACAATCTCAAATCCTCCTACCACCATAAACTCTGTAGTCTGTGTACTCAGGACATGTATCTGGAACATTTACTCCGCCAATAATCCCTAAATTTGCTATCACAACATACTTGTTACTTCTGACTCTCTGCAAAAGATACTTTGGAGTGGCGGTGTTTGGCAGTTTACCAAGGAATTCCTTATATCAAAGGAATGTAACTATAATTTGTAACCCAGGTGGGTCATGTCTGAATTGTACTATTGGCTAAATCAGCGTCATGGATACTAAAGGACTGAGGTCCACACTGAGGTATTTCAGGATGTTTTATTTCAGACTTTTTTTTAGTGTGGTCCTGCGCAGTGAACTGCTTGTAGTGACTTGGGTGGTGAAAAATGAGCTTCAACATGATTAACCAGAAAGGCATTCAAAATCCTGATCACTTACAGTCTGCAATCGCAGTAAGAGGATTGCCTCAGAACTCCAGAATTCTATGACATTAAGGTTTTCTTTCACAAATAGGAGCTCTGCAACTTTGACATGTTGTGCTTGGAGCTAGCAGCACACTCAGCAGTGCTCATGCATCAGGAGGGGCATGACACACGGCAGCCCTTAGCTTTGTGTGCTGAGGCTTGGACTTTGAGTGCACCCTTCTAAAGACTCAGGATCCCGCATAGAGCAAGGATTTAGCAGTCCTGGACTGGAGTCTTAAACTGTGTTCTTCAAGGCATATAAAGACCCAAATTCATGCATTACTATAGCTGTCCTTGCTTTGGGGCATTTGCTAAGAATTTGAGGCAGCCTAGTAAGACTTTGGGGATTTAATGGTTAATTAGACATTACATAAGAAGTTCCATTTTTCTTTTTTCCCCCTTTTTGCTTTTCTTTTTTTTCTTTCTTTCTTTTTTAGGGTTTTTTCCTTTTTTTTTTTTTTTTTTTTTTTTTTTTTTTTAAAGGTAAATCCATGTGATTCTCTTTTTCTAATATGCTTTTAATGTCTCAAATTTTTTCATGGCTGAAAAGACTAATTTTCCTTAAGAATCAGAATAAAAGACTTTTCAAAGTCTAATTTTCCTGCAATGCAGAAATTAAATTTCACCCTCTCCACAGTATTTAATTGGTATTTGCAGGCCAAAGGCACAGGTGTCTGTCTCATTCTTCACAGTAGCATTTCTACATGCATTTATCTATACCTCACACACACACGTACCAAACACTAATGCATACTTGAGAAATTATCTGTGATCTTTAAGACATTTTCCACAGACAGTGCAAGGGGAGAGCAAGCCTAGCTTGAGAGGAACATGTAGAAACTGGGAAGATTCACTTCTTTTCCTATTGAAATTAAAAGCGACAGAGTTTGAGTAAAGGGAAGTAACAACTCACAGGGAAATTAAGTTCATAGAAGAAATAATATAAAAGTTATTATTTTAAGACCAACAAAGCATGTATGAGAATGTATTAAGTAGGAATGATGTTTTTCAAATGTATTTCCTGTTGCCAAAAAACGTTTGTCAGCAGATCAAGTGTTCCCTAGATGAATTCATTTATTAAAATAATATTTCATACAACTATGTTCTGCCCTGTGTATTGATTACCAACATCACATTTTGAAAATCTCATATATCTCCACTGAGAAGGCTTAATTGGTTATATCAGTCATTTGGTACATTCTTCTTTCCTGTCGCAATTATTTTCACTTTTCAGCAGACAAGTTATAGTGAATGTGAATAAATTCAGTGAAGAGTTGAAATCAAAGTCAATGTTGAGAATGAATGAGAACAGAAGGTAATATATCTGTACCGAGAAAGAGAGACATACACTGATAATAATAACATTCATGCTCACAATCCCAGATCCCTAATATTTCCTTCCTGTTGGCACAGTCTGCTTCTTTATATTGCCTTGAAAGCGTCCTAATGTACTCACAGATTTTCTACAACCAGCTACACAGAGTCAGCTTCTCCCTGTAGTACTCAGAAGCCACAAACCACTAGTTTGATTCAAAGCAAATCAGTCTCTCAAATGTACTCTATCCAGGCAAGATGTGTGTAAGAAATTTAACAGTGTGTACCACTGGTCAGACTGCATATAGGACCATGAGGACTGGACTAGTAATGCAACCAGAGAGAAAACAGCAATCTGTTATTTCCAGCAATTTAATGACTGAAGTAAATGGTGTGTTGAAAAGGATTATCCAACAAATGTAATAAATTTCCAGTTGAGAATAAATCTGCATTCCAGGCTTAATTGTGTATTTAACTTACACTAAAGCAAAAGCAGATCTCCTCCACACTCTTACATGCTTTCTTAACGACAGACAACTCATCATTGTACTTGAAGAGCAGTAATCCTTCTGCTCGGCAAGCAGGTGTCTGCCTTCTAACAAAGCTCCTCTCATGGTGTAAGAAATAACACTCATTTCTAGCCTTCTTTGTAAGTACTTATTTAATAATCAGGGGTAGTGTTACAACACTTTGGTGGAATGGAAATCACCAGTTAATTAAGGTTCTGGAGACTCAAGGCATCTCCATCCTCCTAAACAATCTTCTGTCTGGCAGTATGTAAAATGTCAGCATCCCAATTAATATTTAGTTTGTAGCTGGAATTTTAAGGTACAGTTACAAGAATGATGTAAGAGAACTATGCCAAATAATCAAGTTGTGCAGATCTTAAGAATATGCCTAATGGAACCTGTTATTCTCAGCCTTATACGTCTGAACTTTGACATTCAAGTGTTATGTGCAAGCTTCCTAAGGGACTTTCATCACAATTTGAAAGAACTCAGGTAATATTTTGTACGAAGCATAAATGAATCACCAGTAATGACAGCCATAATGAAATAAACCATAATTATATTAATACTCCTACTAAGGAGGTCAGTGGTGATTATGAATGACCATGGTGAACCCAAAGAACAGATTGAATCAAATCTTAACAGCTGAGTGTCATCATCAAGGCTGTCACACAGGTCAGTTCTTGGCTTTGCTGGTGGTAGTGAACGACAGTTTCACTCACAGTCCTTAGATTTTATTAAGATTGGAATGGCATTTATTTCCTTAGAACACCCTCATGGAAAGTGATACCTTCTTTTTTAGGTCTTCAAGCCGTAAAATCCTTGTTGATTCATTGATGTTTTCGTGATTTACAAAGCACTGCAGAGGTTTGATCCTCTCAGAATCAGTATTTCATTCAGACAGCAAAAGTCTATTGGCCTTCCAGGAAAATGGAAGGACTGCCATGAAAACCCTTAAAATACCTCAGCCTGACCCTGTCTGAGGTATTTACATGGACTGAGAAAAGCACATATGACTGCAGAACAATATCTAACCATGTGATTAAAATCTTGTTCTAAATGAAAACAAGCAGCTTCTGCACAATTTTTACAGTGTAATCTGCTACAGGATAAACATTAAGATGAAGATAAACTTTGTATTAGGGTGTTTATTTTCTAATTAGTTAGGAGAAGTGGAAATATTTATGCTCCCTTTTAGTATCTGACCGTCAAGCACACCCAACCTCCACAAAATGGAAATGAGGACACATTGATCAATTTCTTTGCTTGAAAACCTGATTTTCAAGCCCTGTGGTCTAAGTGGAGCCTTAGCAGATTCATTCTAGCATTGTCGCTATTGACAGTGAAGAGGATTAAGTTTTTCTGGCAACAGTCAAGGATATTTTGCTTTCCCCACTAATCAGCTGCTCCTACTTTCACTGTGAAGCTCTCCCAAATCTGCAGGGTGATTTGGCACTCAGCTCACTTCTGCTAAGGGAGTTAAGAACACAGGTCCAATCCCACTTAAAAGCTGCTGGAGGGCTTACATAGGCTCTGGAGTGATCCTAAGCTCAGGACTGAATTTCATTAAAGGCTGTTGACAACCAATTGGTTCCAATTTGTAGCAAATTGGGAAGAAAATGCTATTCATTCTGAAAGTATGTACTAAACCTTCATAGAAGTAAAATCAAACACATATACACACAATATAGTTATCTTTTGTTGGATTTTTTTTAGGTATATTGATTTAAGATATTAAGCTTAATTTATATACATATATATCATAATGTAAAAAACACATGGGTTTGTTAGTCTATGTAAAATTATGATTATAGCCTCTTCACTTCAAATGTGCAAAATATTTTTAGGTCATAACTTCTTGGAAATCTTAGCTAAAGACTTTAGAATTTGAACTGCTTGGATACATATTAGAGAACAAGTCTGCAGTTGGAGTTTGGGATTTATTGTTAGGGGAATGTTAGAAAATTATGTGTGCTAAACTCTTGTCAAGGGATAAATATAAGTTCAAAGATGCTAATCTGTCTGCTTTAGCTCATAAATAGGATTTTCTTGTGCATGCAAAGCAGGCAGACAGAATCCAGAATCACTGGTTAACTAGTGTGTCAACAGTGCAAACTCATGATTGCTCTACATATACAAGATGTAAGATATGCCACTACAAAAATAAACACAATATTAGATTTAATAGAGACACAGAGATAATCTTTAAACAAATTCTTTACCAGAAAACCCATACAGATCAAACCAGAGTCCCCTTTCCAAAGAAATAAAGAGGGTTGCTATGAATGTTATTTGACTATATCACAGACAAATAGCAAGAAATTAAAATCCTCACAAAACTGAATTAGGATCGATGTGCAATGCTTATCAAACTGAACACATAGAGCTAATGAAGAAGAATTTTCCATCAAAATGCCTGATTTAAAAAATGTAACTATAATCACACTTCTTAGCATTTTGAACCATATTTTGTGCAATCACATACACTGATACAGAGTAACTAAAAACTTATGGACTGGTGTGATGGTGGGGTTTTGATAAGTTATTGTTTAGTTTTGTTGAAGTGTTTTTCCCAATGGTTTGTTCCTGTTACAACCCTCTGATGGATGTGGTCTGTCCCAGGCTGTCCTTCCCCTGTCCCATTGTTAACCCTGACCCTGCCCCTGGACCATTAGCCTTGGTCCAATCATTTATCTGTACCACACCCCTCCCTGGATGAGTTTAAAAGTTACCTGGGACCCTCGCCTCCCCCTCTTGGGATCTCCTCTCCGAAGAATAAACATCTTGTCCTAAGAGCCTTCTTGGACCTTTATTTCAAACCTCAAAGCTGAAGAACCAGTGTTGGACTGCCTGCAGTCTGAGCACTGGACTCCCGACCACAGGACCGGGGTATCAGAGCTAGCCGGGCTCCCCCAGGTCCTCAGCTTCAGACTGACTACCTGAGGACACCATGCTGTTAGGGTCATTCTCCAAGCATCAGTGATCTGCATTAGGTACGAGAGATAGAAGCCTGAATCTCATCAGTTATGCAGCCTATGAGAGCCAGACCAAGATCCTTAGCAGAGATGTAGTATTGTTTTGGAATAAAACGTTCAATTTTTGCTCCCTCAACAGAAGAATATTGTGTCTACAACTGAGTACCTGGAATTTCATACTTAAGTGTCTCAAACATGCAGTATGGTTTTGTTGGGTTCACTAGTTCTTCTCTCTCTATCCCGCCCCTCTTCCTCCTTCTCCTCTTTCTTCCCTATCACTTCTTTCTCATACTGCAGTTAAAAGGAGTAGAAAAAAAAATTTCAGTTTTCAGTTTGGCTTACTTCACCTTCTTCAAATCCCTATTCAACCTTTAATGAGCTCATTGAGGCTCACATCATTATGAATTCAGTTTCTGTCACAGTGCTTAATACACATACCCACATTACCTCTCCAATGTCTTGTTTAAAACTTCATCCTGTTAAAGGGTACCTTTTAGACTATAGGTATTCTCTTCGTTATGCCCTTTCCCGTATTTCACTGATACCTGTTCTCATAAGTGACTGTTTAAAGCAATTTTGATTAACAATTCCTGATTCACCACTGTGCACATCTAATCATATTTGAAGAATGTTATAATTTATGGAAAAACTAAGCATGCAATAAAGGTAAAATGTCAAAGATGACAATATACAGCTTTTGTCTAGAGTTATTATTCCATAGTTAGACAGCCGATCTCTAGGGGAAAATAGTGTTTATTTGCATTCTAATAGAAGAATCCTTTTCTGAAACCTGCCAGTATTTCATTGTAAAGTAAGACATGCCTGAATAGACTTTGTTCAGCATTTCTCAGACACCTTTAAATTACAATAACCATTTAATTTTCTCAACTGAAACTCCAGTAGGATAGCAACATATAGCATGGGGTTTACACTCTGGGATTTTCAGCAAGGAATATAAGAGCAGTGTGGCAATATGGTTCCATTGCACCACTCAGAGAGGTTTTAGCCAGCAAGATACTCTTATTCTTATAAATGGTCAGATCCCAGTGAACTGTGATAGGGCTGACTACAGCACATTGCTCCTCTTTGGAAAAGGGGGGAAGGAAGAATGAGACAAGGAATGCTGATTGCATCTGCATCTTTCTGACTGGCATATCTGAAGAAAAATGAATTGATTCTGCTAAATATTTCACTTTCGGAAAAGGCTGAGTAAAGAGTATTCAAATGCAAAAGTATGCAAACTGTGTAGGCAAGGTACTATCTATACAGCAACAGTACCAGTGAGTTTAAAATTATATTCACTCCTGTGAGAAAGAAACCAGAATACTGAAATTTAGTATTGCTTCTGGAAATATCAGATCAGTAAGAGTCCAAAAATGCTTATTCCAGATATTTTTTAGTGCTATTTCATCCTTTGTGGAAAAAAATACCAAGAAAACCAAACAAAAACCCACAAGCAAAATGAAGTAAACAAACCCACCCAAAAACACACTCACCATCCTACCCACCATACACACAATAGAGAAACCTTTTCTGTTTCTGCAGTTCTTCAGGTGCAACTGCAACATGCTATTACAAGTTATTGATCTACTTCCATGTCACCTGCTGCTCTTCTTCATGCCAATAGGTAAAGCAATCTTACAATAAGAAGCTACATCTCAGTAGGGTGGGTCCTGGGAATTATTTAGCATCTTATATTTTTTCCCAGTGGAAATATTGCAGCATAGCAGATTGCAATTCCAAGGAAGATTAGAGAATGGTTCAGAGAAAAAGGTTTGCTGTCTGTCCCTTGCCCACAGAGCAGCAAGCTGAGTTCTCACCAGGTCTTCACTCACAGGATTTTACTAACCTAAAGAGACAACTCAGTGATGTGTGCAGGAACAAAATATTCTGAGGACATTTCACAATTTAATAACCCTCTGAAGTATGACTATCAGATGTCATTTGTGACATCCAGCGTGATGTTACCAACACATAGTTAAGTTCAGATTCTGACTGAAACTAACACAATTTTCTCATTACATTTTTAAATTTAATTCCCCATCTTTCACAGGTTTCCCAAAGGTTGTATTGTAAAACAAGGGACTACGTTACCCCTGAAAATTCTTAATTCTTATTAATTACAATTTATTCAGGGTACGCTTCTTCTTGAACCACAATTGTAATCTGTTACAGACTGCAAAAAAGAAATTAAAAGACAGTCACTTGTGGTTGCGCATGTTGTTGAGTTGTTTTTCCCACTGGTTTGTTCCTGTTACACCCCCCTGATGGATTTGGTCTGTCCCTGGTTGTCCACCCCCCCATCCCATTGTAAAACCTTCCTGACCCCACCCCTGGACCATCAGCCAGGGGTCCAATCCCCTAATGGTAACATCCCCTGTTATCACCCAGTTTATAAGCTTGGAAAAAATCCCGTCGGCCTCTTGGCACCCCTCTGAGAAGAATAAACATCTCTGCCATACAGCCTTCTTGGACCTTTATTTCAAACCTCGATGCAGAGGAACCAGGGACCCTAGAGAGCAGAGAGCCTCTCTGCTTTCTACCATTGCTTGGATTGCTCTCAGTCTGAGAATGGGACTCCTGACCACGGGACCGGGGAAACAGAGCTAGCTGGGTTACCCCTGGTCCGCAGTGTCAGTCACTGCCCTTTCATCAACTAAATTAAGAGATAAATATTAATGTAAACTGGCAGGGACATCACAGGAAATAATGAGATATTACTGGTCAGGATATTAGGGTATGATCTCAGTATAACATTTTAAAATGCCATACTTTTTAAAGTATTCTTAGGCCTCATTGGTAAGAGCATTTTGTTAGTGGTCAATCTGAAAAAGCGCAAGAGTGGAAATTGCAGAAGTTAAGAAATATGCAGGTTTACAGAAATTAGCAGATAAGACTGACATATTGCTTGGTGCTCAGTGGAAATCAGCAGGGCAATTTAGTATTTGTCTTGGGTTGCAATATGTAACCAAAGGTGTGTATTCTATTTCCCATCTGTTGAAATTGGTTGGAGAAGTGGGGGTTTTTTCTTTATCTCTTGTATAACCCATTCCTCATTACTCCAAGGAGGAGGGGGGTGGGTGTCTTCTATTAATGAGCCAGCTGTTAAAACCAGGTAGGGCATTGTTCTTTATCTGTTCCACCACCCACCCTCCCTCCAGGGGATATCTTCTGTTAATGGGCCATTAAGGCTCACTGCATGACTGCTAAAATTACATCAGACCATTGTGAAATACTCTACCCAGTGAGAGGAGCCAAGCATTCCTACTTGGATAAAACTTGAGATTCAGAACACCAAGATATCCTCTTTCCACTATATTCCCAGAGGAAGACCGTATGCATCTCATCACCACTAGACCTTC
>WAAE01015966.1:0-46659 GCA_013400495.1 Nicator chloris
ATTAAGCTTAAATTTGTCACTTGATAAATAAGCAAGTAGTCAAAATTTTAGGTGGTGTTTTTAGTGTGTTGAAAGCAAGTAAGAAAATTAGTGATCTTTGTTTAAAATCTGATGTTACAAGAGGGGACAGAGTATTTGCTGTAAATGATGACTATTCACAAAGATTTAGCAGGTAGAAGAATAATCTAGTTCATCATTGTTTTCAATGTTGCATAATTCCAAATGATTTGCTTTATCTCTTGGTAAAGTATGCCACAAGGATTACTATTCACAATTCATCAGCATTGATCATATCTACTAGAAATGTTTACAAAATTTAGAAGAATATTTATTGTTTATCAATATAAATCTAGCTTCTAAAGGAATAAAACTCATTAGAAACTGTTCTCCTGGTTCTGCTGAATCAAAAAAATCTGATCAAGTCAAGCCATTTGATAAGTTCTACAAGCCATGTTTTGTCAAGAAGGTCAAATTGAACCTAATTCACACCAAGCACACCTTGCAAATATTTGGCAATGATTTCCTCAGCACCCACTTGATGTTTCCCCCTACATTTTCCTATGCAGACTTCATGTACATCTTCCTTTTAGACTTCCAGCTCATCTCACTTAAACAGAAATCAGCCAAAGTTACTAGTAAGATCTGCATGGAACAAATAAGCAAGTCTAGTTCTGTATGAAATGAAACTAAACAGCATGCACAAGGTTAATGAGACACATCCCAAGAGCTCATCATTCCTGCAAGCACCTGTGGTTAAGAAGCAGTACGTGTGTGGCTCTACAGCTTCTAGCTATTTTTTACATGATTGCTATGCAAAAGGAGCACATCTAACATTAAGTACTGGAACACACTTAAAAACATCTCTTGGTCACTGTAGGTTTCAATGGACCCATTTAAAGCTGTATCTGTTGTTTCCAGAATCAAATTAATCTTATCTACCAAGACATTGGTACCATGTGGTTAACCAGAAGACAAGAACACCACACTAACAGCCCAGCACAACGGAGTTAGTTACATATTATGCCACACTTAAAACACTAAATTTAGTAACCATTAGCTGCTGACTGTGAAAAACAATGAGTATGCTTAATTAGTATCTTCTTGAATCAATGCAACAACTTAAATTCAATAAAAGCAAGGCAACTTTAAGACAATTGTGTGTGCAAAACCTCTTAATTTGCCAAGACTCAGTCATCTGATTTTACCACTGGCATTTTGAAGATTTTTCTTATAACATGGCTCACTGAAAAATCCTGTGCAGCCATTGACTAGGTCCAACAGTGGACAAACTAGTTCACTGGATGAGCTGCATTTATGATTTTGTACTGAAGTAAGCCCATCCATACTTTTGGCCTCAAGTTTATTTCTTGCTGACAGAGTAAATGTAAGGCATATGAAGAGGTTCTCAAAGCACTATAGAACAGGTTCTCAGGCATCACTGAATGCAAAAAAGAGAAGGCTATTTCCTCTATACCAATACCCAATTTCCTCACAGATTGAACACCCAATCCATTAAAAAAATGCACTGTTTAAATGATTGATGTAAAGCTACAATTAAGTTTACCTGTTTTGAAAGACAGGACAGAGAAGCAACTGGAAGTAATGATCTGCAAGCTATGATTATATAGCTTTGAAATTTTTTGGTTTGCTTTTAAGTGTCAGTTACTCACAAAGCAGTGATTAATAAATATCATAATTCAAAACTGAATTAATTTTAATTTTCCTCTGTCAGGATTCAGGTGAGCTTCAAATTTGAAGGAAGCCACACAACTCTGAATTTCATTTCTCATGAAATGAAATTCATGAGAAATAGAAATGACAAACTCTTAAGACTGGATGCAGCATATAAAAAAATATGGGTTTCCAGTAGGACACAAGTGCAATTGCCACTTTGAAAGAAGACAGAAGTTCACTACTTCTTTTAATAAAGCACAAAGTGCAAACAAAATCAACATAACTGCTAAAAAAATTAACATTTATATGCCAGAATAACAAGATTCACTTAGAATAAGGAACACTATCAAAACCCTACAACAGTGAATAACTTTGAATTTCTCAATTATAAAATAACAAAAAGAACAGTTAGTTCTCTAATCGGGATAATGATTCTTCTATTCCAAGTTATTCAGTATGGCAAAGCTAAGATGAATAACACAACACACTACCAGTGCTGCCTATGCTGACTACTATTATGTCATCCCACTCAAAACTAATAATGATTTTATAGCACACTTATAGCTGCACTCTTCCAGACCTTAAAATGAACTTTTGGCTGCCCTTGCTTTGTTGGCACCATAAGAAGGAGCTTTATTGAGATCACACTAATGCTGACATCTCTCCTAATACCCTGCTATCATTGTAAAAGTACATCAGTTTGATACCAGGTTATTTACAGTCTCCCTTTAAGTCACGGGCTTGAGTTGAAAGCCAAGTCCACCATCGTCCCCACTTAGTGACAGAACATGGCACTACTAACACTATCTTTGCATGACACAGAGCTAGGGAGCGCCTGTGTTAGACCACACAGCGCAACCTGGTGTGCGGTGCAGTGCTAACACAGCTCACACAGCCCAGGCTCTGGAGTTAACAGTGCTGCTGGTACGAACGTGTAGGAGGCAGCAATTCAGAATGCAGACACCTTGTAAGATGATGGTATCAGCCCAGCTACCCTCTACCTCAAGGCCCCACAATTTATTTGTTTCAAAAAGCAACTGTTAAGCGTTACTCAGACTTCAGTCAATGTTAAAAAGTGTCATTCTAGCCTCCCTTTAAACGAAAATGGATCCAAGCAGTACCACTATGTTTAAATCAAGTAACTGTTTACAAAAATTTGGCAAGAATGTTATTCGTGATTAAAAAAGCTAAGCAGCCATATATTAAAGTAAAAAAAAATATAAGTTATAGAAATAGGAGGAAAATGAGCTTTAATTGCCACAGGATAACAAGCAGGAACAGTATGCTTATCAAATGAAGCATATAGAGAAACCACTCCAAGAAATACCTTTATATGAAAGGTTGACCCTGCAGAGAAACAGAAAATAACTTTGAAGTATTTCTGATTGTATCACATTCTCTCTGCACCACCATCCCACAAAATGCCCATAGGGAATTCTGTGAATAGTTTCCCCAGATGCCTTGCACACCAGCTGGTTAGGATTAAACATCTTGCCTGTGGTACCCTTTAGGCCTTGAGGACTGGCATTTTTGACAATGTGATGAACAGTGTACAGTTGTGGATACCCCATGTGTTTAGGATAATCTAGGGTCCCAGAAACACCATTAAATCTATGGACAGTAGTGATAAGGGTTAGAAGAAATCTACAAAAACTATCCTTCGAGTTTGAAAGTTACAGCTCTAGACTTTCTTCAACAATACACTCGGAAACATTTGAGACTTGAATGCTGAAATTTTTTTTTGTGTCTCTGAACTTTTGTTATTTGAAGTCTATAGTACATACAAATCACAGGCCTACCTGCAGAATACCAAGTGCTAGCAAGCACTTCACATCACATCACCAAGGTGACCAGAACTTTGCAATTACCATGTTTATACAATGGGTACAATCAGATATCCACCTCACTGTGAATGACATCATGCAAGCAAAGCAAAGTACCTCTTGGAAAAAAAAAAAACTAATCCCTAAACAGACATTGTTTTGTTTTCATTTGCACTAAAACACACTGAAAGATGACTTTTCATGGTACAGTTCTGAATAGATTTTAAAGTGTGCGTTTGGATTAAGTCAACAGTTTACTCTTCACATGGCTTTAAGTGACCTGTCCAGATGAAAAAAATTCCACAGAGACCATGTAGGTTCTCTCATTATTGGAATAAGTACTTTTGCTAATCAGGGGAGGGTTTCAACTATCTTGAAAGACAGCAAATTCTCCTCTGACAAGACATTAGTGTTTCAGCAAAATATATGGCAACTTCTGAATTTTGGATAGAAGTGTAACCTGCAGACTTCAATTACAAGCTAATCTCTGGAAAAAAGAAAATATCTCCTTGAATACAACAGCTGACAGCTACAGTACTTTTAATGCTGTTTAATGGTTGTCATCAGCACACCAACTTACTTTGTTCATATGCTATTGTTTAAAGTATCAAAGGTTACATATCTAATTAGATTCTAATTAAGAATGCTTCCCATTCAGAAAATCATGTTTTGCTAACAAGTACAGAAACCTGTAACATGAAAACATTGTTTTCCTACACATTCATGTTTACTTTTTGGTACTTACTAAGGATGCTGGTTCTCTGTTATCAGGTTCATTGTTTGGTGTCCCTCAAAAAAGTTGCAGGAACATTTTAAGAAGCAGGGGAAAAGCATACAGCAGCCTTTTCACCCATAACCAAATGCAGTGATTTAGCTCAGTGATACTGAAAAGGTATCATGCCAAAGTAAGTTAACTGCATGTATGCTGCCTTAAGAGACTTCCCATGCACAATAAGAAAAAGTTTACTAAGATGCTTAAGTTGACTTATATAGTCCAAAAAGAAATAATTCTCCAGGTCTTTATGGCTGGATGTAAAACCTTTTCCTAATAACACCCTCATGCACACAGAGCTAAGCACATTAACTTCTACCATTTTCTAAGACTGCTATTTAGAATTTAAATCTGTATTAGCTTGTACTGTAGGTCCACTATCTGAAACATTTTCTTCCACTTCTAGAAACAAGATGAGGGCCTCAAACTTACTTAAAACTTGTATGAGGTAGGTAAAATCATTGTGGCTTGATCTGAGAAACACAGTAAGATGCACAACAGCAGATGTATTAGTTTTGACACTGCATGAGGTAGTTTGTGGAACAAAGTGGGGTACATTGTGCTTTCTTAGAGAAAATACACTGTCATGCCAGAACATTCAACTCTTGGTGCTATTTAAGAGCTGATGCCAGCTGCAAATGCAATTTACACTTAGAGATTAAGAAACTTGTGGATGAAGATTCAGTTCACCTGAATAATAAAGCTATAAATAAATTCCTCATTGCTTGGAAATTTCCCCTCCCCAACCTACTGAAGCAACCAACAACCTAACCCATCTAGTTTCTCTCTCAGCACTATACAAACAATTCCAATTAAGTCAAGGATGTTACTCTTTATTAATCTCTGCTAGTTCTTCTCTATGGGATTTACTTCAAGCAATCAACCAAGACACATGAAGAGAAATTACAGTACACGAGTTAGTGATCAAGTATAGCAAATAACAGTGGGTTTTAATGGAAACTCTTCCTTTGCTTGCTTTTACCTGATACAAGAATAAACTGAGCATCTGCTGACTGACTTTCTGCATTTCACTAGAACAGAAATACAATAGTGTGAACAACAACAAAAAAGTAAATCAATCCTCATGCCCTGCTGTCTGGCTGGTGATTATATATAAATACAAGTCCCTATTGTTGTAAAGTCAATTAGACAAACACTAGACTGGACCTCTGGTGTTTAGGAGCTAGAGAAGTTGTCAAACCAGATTTGAAAATTAGTATTTATGAAACCTAGAGGTCACTTCAGATTAAATGTTTATGTTTAAGTGCAAAAGAGTCCCACTGTTACTCCTGTGGGTTAAAGAGTAAGTCTATACACTCAATGCATATTGACAACAAACACTAAATAACTGATACTCTTAAACATCCCAGCTTTATCCTCTCTACCCTTACCCAACTGAGCAGGCTTCCCTGGGATACCAGGTTTGGACACTGTAGTAAGTTAAGATACCAAAGTACGTAGAGCAATTGGGAGTTACGACCTCTTAAAATTTTCCACTATTATTAAAATATATGAATTTATAGTCCTATAGCACAAACAGCATAATAACTCTTTGAAGTCCTTATGAATGTGATGAAGTTCAGCGAGGTCAACTGGAAGGTCCTGCATCTGGGACAAGGAAATCCCAAACCAAAAACAGGCTGGGTTGGGAATGGATTGAGAGGAGCCCTGAGGTGAAGGATTTGGGGATGTTGCTGGATGAAAAGCTCAACATGACCCAGCAATGTGCACTTGCAGCTCAGAAAGCCAACTGTGTCCTGAGCTGCATCAAAATCAGCTGGCCAGCAGGACAAGGTTGGTGATTCTGCCCCTGTACTCTGCTCTGGTGAGACCCCAGCTGGAGCACTGTGCCCAGCTCTGGGGTCCTCAGCATAAGAAGGATCTGCTGGAGCAAGTCCAGAGGAAGGTCACAAAGATGACCACAGGACTGCAGTACCTTGCCAAAGAAGACTGGCTGAGAGAGTTGGGGTTGCTCCACCTGGAGAAGGCTCTAGGGAGAACTTACAGCAGCCTTCCAGTACTTAAAGGGGACCAACAAAAGAGCTGAACTTCGTACAAGGGCACATACAGGACAAGGGGAAATAGCTTTAAACTGAAAGCATAGGTTTAGATCACGTATTAGGAAGAAGTTATTCAAATTCTTTACTGTGAGGATCGTGAGATACTGAAACAGGTTGCCCAGTGACGCTGTGCATCTCCCATCCCTGGGAGTGTTCAAAGCCAGGCTGGATGGGGCTTTGTGCAACCTGGTCTAACGGAAGGTGTCTCTGTCCATGGGGGGTGGTTGGAACTAGATGGTCTTTCAGGTTCCTTGCAGTCCAAACCATTCTATAATTCTACAATTCTATGGTTGTTGGTCATGCATAAGCAACACTTAACTTTGTCAGTCACAACAACATTTTCTATCCAGTTTTGTTTTTACAATTTATGAAAAGAGATAGAAACTAGATTGAACTAAATTGCAAGCTTAAAAAGAAAATTTCAGGTTGGGGGCAGGGTTGTCATCCTTGCATAGAGGGCATTGTCTGTTATAAATAAAGAGCTCATTAGGAAGGAAGTGCTGAGTACCATGTGAGTGCCATGCAGTACCAAAACAATTACTCTGTTAATATGCAGATTCAGTGAAGCCAAATTTGAGTCTTGTACTAACAACAGTGCCTGGTATCATTAGACAAAGGAATATTTGCAGTCAAGGCAGTATGTTATAAAAGGAACACAAACACAAGGACTTAAATTTATCCACAATTAGATGGCAAGGAGCCAAGATAATCTTATGGAAGCTTAGGCCACCTATCCACTAACACTAATGACACACAGACATTGCTATTTTATCTTCAGTGCTGCTGCTTCACTCTACTCCTGATACCTCCTCTGGGGAAGCTATTTACTTACATAATTTGCCAATACCACAAAAACAAAAGTCAGCTCCATTTAAACAAATCTAATAAGAAACAAACTTACTTCTTTGGTTCCTGAGGATCGACGTGTTGCTCTAACATTAGAAATGTTCCTTGAGCTAGCTGGAGTTGCCAATGGAAGAGTAGTGGAAAGCTGAGGAGGACTGAAAGACATCAAAGGCAATCTGGTATCTCCTAATATGCACTGCTTGGAGTTGGAATTTTTACTGGTGAAACTCTCATTTTTACTGTTTCCCGAATCTGCGTCACCAAACTCTGTTTTCTCCTTATTCTTGATTCTTCTCAAGCAGTCCTTTAGTGTTAGCTGAGTTGCAGGCTGACTCAACCAGCACAAAAAGAGTTCATCCACCTTCATTTTTACTGCAGGTTGCAGAACTTTTCCAGGTGACATTTTCTGCCAGTTTCCCTGTTTTGTTGGTTCAAAGTAAATATTTGACAATCATATAAATATTCCACTCAACTTTCAGTGTTTCACAGGCATTATTTAGCAAAGTGTTGATATTTATTCCCTCAAGATACCAACAGAAGTCAGGAGTTATATTTTAACATGTGACTTCAACAACATTTTATAAGTGTAAGCCATGAATCAGTCAGAGTCAATTCCAATAATTTCTTTTAAATAATGCATAACTTCTTTTAAAAGCATACTGTCTAAATGGTGGAGACTAGAGAACAAGAAACTACACTTGGGCTTTCTCAAAGAGATAGCTAACACATATTACAAATATCCTCTAAGAATATGTGTTAAAAACACATGTATTATAAAAAATAAGACTTGAAAATACTTATAAGTGAACATACTAAGAACTACATTTCTAAGCAGTTTATGCTAAGTCCTGGTGATATAACAAATAAGATTTAATAAGCAAGTCTTTCAGTCAAGAGATTTAGAACTAAGACTGAAGGCTCAATTTTAATTCTGAGGTTGTGACATGCATTTAAAACCTTGCATCCCCCCATGTGAGTGATTCCCAAAGCTCTGTCATTAGATATTTTAAAAAGCTCTTATTTGACATTCACTTTTGCAGTTTTTCAAAATCAATTTAAAATGCACTGTAACTCAAGAATTGTGACAGTGTGATTTCAGGTTACTCACCTGAAACAAACTTTTTTGGGTTTTGGGTTTTTATTTGTGTTAGAGAGACAGAGGACTGGAATGAAACACTGAGAACAGAACCAAAGTTACTATCAAGATTTTCAGCATCCAATTACTTCATGATTTGGTACAGTCCAAATAAAATCTATGCTTCCTCGTGTTTGTGTTTTTTTTTACAGCCCTTCACAGAATTTGACCTATATGCAGGAAGCATATGATAAAAGATATATGATTGATGATCTTACAGGTCTTTTCCAACCTAAATGATTCTATATACGAATACTTGGCTGAACAAGCCTTAAAATCGAGCTCCTCCGTTTGGAAACGAGTAACACGTAGCAAAGGAACACCCCACTAAAACCTAAAGCTCATCCTCGTCCCACGCAGAACTAGAAGCCCTTTAACACTGCACCACTTAAACTTTCCAAACCGCTATAACTTCGCAGTTCAGTTACTGCGTTTCCGAAAATGAAGGCTACCTCGTTTCCCTACTTCTTAAAGCTCAACACCTTCACGGCGCTGGCGGCTGCACTCAGCCATCCTCAAGCGCCATTCGCCTGGAAAGAAACGGTCCTGGGGAACAGCCCGGTGCCGCCCCGGGCACGGGGAGCCGGCGCTGCAGCCACAGGCTCGCTCCCCTCAGGCTCGCCCCGTACTTCGCCCCGCAGCAGGAGCAGCGCAGGAGCGAGGTGACTCCGTGGCACGGGACAGACACACTCACCTGCCCCGTTCCGCCTCCGCCACCGCCCCTTCCCGCCGCCACATGCTTCAAACGCGCGCCTCCTTCCGGCCCGGCCCGGCCTGGCCTCCGCCATCTCGCGAGAGCGCGGCCCTTCCGGCCCGCGGGACGCGGCCGCCGGTCGCCGTGGCGACGGGCCTCTCGGGGCCGCCGGGCCGGCGCTGCCCTGCCCGAGCCGCCGCCGTGCTGCCGCCGCCGCCTGTGCCCAATTTAGAGCTCTGACAAGGTCTCGGCGTCTCACGGGCTGCTCCTCACTGGTTCTCTGAGAGGAGCTGGCCAAGTGATGAAGGAGCAAAGTATCTCCTCAACAAGTGTGCCGATGACACAAAGCCCGGAGGAGTGGCCGATACCCCAGAGGGCTGTGCAGCCCTTCAGAAGGACGTCGACAACTTGAAGAGAGGGTCAGGGAACTGTCTGGGATTCCAAAAAGGCAAATGCAGGGTNTAGAAGATGTGAATAGGAGGGGACCTTATCCATATATCCAAAAGGGGCGTGCTGAGGGGATGGGTCCAGACACTTGGTGGTGCCAACCACTAGGACATGAGGCAAGGGGCAGAAACTGATGCACAGGAAGCTGTACCTGAATATGAGGAAGAATGTCTCTACTGTGCAGGTGACCACATACACTGGAACAGATTGCCCAGAGCGGTTGTAGAGTTTCCCTCATTGGAGATACACAAGAACCATCTGGATGCACTCCTGTGCCATGTGCTCTAGGACAACCCTGCCTAAGCAGAGAGGTTGGATCAGATGGCCCACTGTAATCCCTTCCACACAATTTACTCATTCTGTGGTTCTGTGAAAGTGAGCTGGTTCCCTCTGCTAAATGCTGTTAAAAGGAGAACACTAAATGCTCTTTTTACACAATGGCTATGGTTACCACTAGTGTTATGGGATTGCAAATGATAGGATGAAAGAGGAGGTGGAGGCAGTAACAAATAGAAGGCTAATCCCCTTACTAAGAGAATGATGTGTGCCAATTTCTTTGCAGCCCCCTTTTTTTGTACTGGAAAATATACACTGGAATTTTGTGGTTGTCAGCCCTCAGCGGCACCCCTTTGAGGCTCCCTGGGTGCACTTACCAGTGGAGTTTAGGTGGTTGACCATTGGCCCAGTTTTTTTCTTTGGCATTTTTTACATCAGTGACTCATTGGTATTTTTACATCAGATTCCCTACTTCCACTGCACTGATTTTTCCTCATGTGGCTACACTTCACTTTGGTTAATCTATTTTATGTTCTGTCACTACCTTTACCAGCAGAGACACTCCTGATTTATGCCAGGTTATTATTACAAATTGTTGTTAATGCTGTGGAAATGCGTCTGTACCAAAGATGATACAATGGTTTGAAGGGAAGGCTTGAAATGCAGGCAAGAGTAAAATAGGTTAAGGAATGGGCTTGCTTTCTCATTTTTGGAAGCTTGTAGAGAGGACACAGAGATAAGAAAGGGCTGAGGAGACACAAAAGCTGAGATGCTGTTAGAGAAATCTGGTACAGTCCAACACAGTTATGTTAAGATAATACCAGAATGGTATTTTGATAGTCATCTGGCAAAACCCAGTATTACCCTTCTAACTATATCAGAAGGCTTTAGCTTACAGCTGTAGACACTGAAATATATTTTCACAAGTCAAAAAAAGAGATTCTGCACTTAAGAAGACATTGAAAGATCTTGAGGGAGTCACCACTTTTTGGAGTAAGGTAGTATTCTGTTTCCTGCCCATTGGTTGGTGAAGTTTGAAAATATGTTTTGGAAAGCCAAAGTGGACAAAATGGCATTTTTTTAAACTGGAGTAAAACGTTCAACATAACACAGTGGAAGCAGATGTCAAAATATGGATAAATCTGTAAATATTATGGAAGTAGCTTTTAAGAAGGGGAAAAGAAATTTAAAACCCTGTGTTATGGATAGCAGCAAGATTTTTGGCGGAGAACTGAAGGGCTGAATTAAGAAGACTGATAGCAGAGCAAGAGACATGGAACAAAGAGGACTTTTAAAACATTTTGAATGCCTTTGAAGCATTCCTTAGTGATGGTGTAGCCATCTGTTGATTGACATGTTGAAGACAGGTGGCAAGAAGGGGATCAGAGAGTGACTTGACAGAGTTGTAGAGTTGGATATCATCTGCAAAGAGATGATGCCCTTTGTTGAAACTGGCAATGAGATCTCCCAGAGGAACATGAGAAATAAGAAAAAAAAGAAAAAAAACTTCTGAGAGATGCATACAGTCATAGTGTTCTTTCATGCATGCTAGTGTAGATTCAAAGCAATTCTAACTCTGACTTCATTAGACTGTGTCATGGATAACATTGTTGTGAGAGAGGAATCAATTCCATGTGCCTTCTGTTAAGCAGAAGACAATTTGGGCATCCTCACCAGGTTGTACCAGTCCTGGCTATTGAGACAGATGTTATGAACTCGTGTCTGAATGAATCAAGTCTACTCAACAGTGTATATACTGGTAGGGATGTGTGTTTGTAGAGATACAGGGGCTCAAACTTGGCCCAAAGTGGAGAAATACCTAAATTGAACCTCTTTGTTCAGATCTTCCACCGAGAATTGAAACTTGAAATCCTTTTTGTCTGCTATTGCCTCGTTCTTGCTTGACATGCTGAATACAGAAGCTGAATGTTTTTTACATTGATTTCAATGTATGGAAAACAAAAATCTCTTCTAGTGTCTTACCATTTTTATGGAATGTATGCATCTGGTTTAAGGATGGGCTCCTTTAAAAATCCACTGAATAATTATTAAATATTAAAGTACCAAGCATGCGATATCCAACTGATACCTGAAAGTTTAGTAATGGGGTGACAGCATTGCTGTAAAAGACACAGACTATCCTGTAGGTAAGGCACCTGTTTAATAAGTGCAAGAAAGTGGTGCATTGATATAACTTGAGCCAATTAATAACAGGAGTGCTTGGGCCTAACAACCCAGTGCAGTGGAGTTAGTACACCATGCTGGTGTACCTGTGTAGCACAGCACCTCCCTCTATAACATGTGTGGAGGTACTAACCCCAGTGCAGAAACTGAAGAGCCACATCCAGCTCTTGATGGCTCTGTTGCTCTACAGCTCCTTTCTGACCTTGCTTCACTAGTCTTGACTCAGCAAGTGTGATGTTAGCAGTACTGCCAATGTATTTTCCTGGCTAAATATCAAAGTCTTCCTTTGCCTTTATTTGTCACTGTGTACAGTGACACAGGGCAGTGGTGTTCATGAGGAATATTTCCATTCCTAATCAGCATTTTGCAGTGAGAGCTGAGCTTCTTCCCTGATAACTTTGGGTCTGTGCAACTTAGACATACAGGTAATAAAGAGGTGTCTCCAATCTGTACGAAAGCAACATTTCTAAGGCCTGATAAATGTTATCCAGAGGTGGAGATCTAACCTGGATCAGCTGTAACATGACTTAAAAGTGTTCCTCTCCACTACTTAATAAGAATCTCAATTAGTATTTCAGGTATACATAAGCATATTTTAGAAGTCTAAAGTTAGATAGGATAAATGTGTTTGCAGTATTATATTTATTTGCTTACACAGGGCTGTGTCAGATGTACTCTCATCCAGTCTCAAAAGTAGAGTCATCATCCTTAAACAGAGTGGCAGGTTGAGGTGGAACACGTGCCTGAGATCAAAATACAGTTCACTGCAGGATCTTTCTGAGTCCTCATTCTGGAGCTTTTCATATACCTTTGTGCTGGTTTTATGTGGGGTGGTGTTAACTTTCTTCACAGGGACTGGTATGAGGTTTGCTTTGGATTTGTGTTGAACATAGGGTTGATAATGTAGAGATTGCTGAGCAGGGCTTACGCAGAGCCAAAGCCTTTTCTGCTTTTCCTACTGCCATGCTGATGAACAGACTGTGGATGCATGAGAGAATGTGAGCCAGGACAGCTGACCCCAGCAGACCAAAGGGGTATTCCAGACCATATGACATCATGATCTGTATGTAAAGTGGGGGAAGGAGAAGGAAGAGGGGGATGTTTGGAGTGATGATTCTTGTCTTCCCAAGTCACTGTTCTGTATGATGGAGCCCTGCTGTCCTGGAGATGACTGAACATCTGCCTGCCCATGGAAGCATTGTTTTGTTTTGCTTGTGTGCATAACTTTTGCCTTTCCTCTTAAACTGTGTTTATCTCAACCCATGAGTTTTCTCACTTTTACCCTTCCAATTCTCTCCCTGATCCTGCTGATGGGGGAATGAGTGAGCAGCTGTGTGGTATTTGGTTGAGGGCTGGGGTTAAACCATGATAGCCTGTCACTTGGGGAAGAGAACTACCTCTTTTGAATGCTGCTTTAAGGACAATATTGCATTTTCATCAGGCTTTTTGCTTTTGTAATGCTTTTATAATGCTTTTGCTGACATATTTCACAACTTTGAAATCTAGGCATCTGAAGTCCAGTTCTAACCTATATATAAGCACTAAAATAACTGTGTCCTGATTTCCTGATGTGCTAATTTGGTTGGAAGCAGGTGTGCTGAATACCTCTGACAAACCAGTCACTTTTATTGAAGTTGGTGTTATTGAAAATTTTGGCCAGATGGGTTCATTAAGGTTGTGCCACCAAGTTGACGTTCCTTGTAAACCTGCTTATGGTATGCAGTCAGAGAGACGTCAGGGGAGTGTAAAATTTACTTTCCACTAAGTGAAGGATAAAGTCTAACACACTGTCACTCAAATTCCTAGTCCTGGTAATAATCTGGGGGAGAATGGAGAGGGTTTTGCATGCCTTATGCTGCATAATTTAAGATAAATATTCAGAAAATGGTAGTAACTGGTAATCCATTGAACTATGAACCCATACCAGCTAACCATACCACTCCATCCTTTCTTGCAGCAGCTTACCAAAAATAGAGCTAGGATGGTGAACTATCGGTCATATGGCCTCCAGAAGTAGCAAGGCAAAAATAAAATATGTCAGCAATGCTGCTATGGTGCACGTTTGGCACCCAGCAATGGTCTCTGAAGAGTCTAATATTGAGACATGAAGCTTGAGTTTTCTCTGTCTCCTACCACCTCGAGGTAGAATACTGCAGTGATACAGGATCTGGTTAACAGCTTGCTCGTGCACAACTCCTTAAGAGCAAATCAGAGATATAATTATAAATTCTTTTGTAACCTGCCAACTTGAGTCATGAGTAGAGGCATTTAAACATTCTGTACTTGCAGACACATTTTGTTTCCTCCTTAGCCCATGCACCATGTAGTTAGAATAAGGCCTTGTCACTGGCTCTCTCCTTACCTGAGCAGCTGGTTTGATTCAGGAATATTTACATCTCTGCAAGAAAAAGAAAAAAAGAGTATAAAATGTAGATACTGTAAGAGCAGGTGCACTACAAGCCAAAGAAGAAAATTGATTCAGCAGTTGTTTGCCATCATGTTTTTAGATTAATTCCTACTGCATATCACTGCAGGCCTCTAGCAATGAGTGGTTCTTGCACATTTTACTGAATTACTGTTGGTGTGTTGGTTTTTTTCCACAGGGGCCTTGGACTGAGCGATGTTTACAGCAGTCCAGATGTGAAGGCTGGTTCCGCATTAAGTCAGCCTGATCTTCTAATCCCAGGTTCACATACTTCTAGTGCTGTATTTTATCCAATGGTTTTATCTAGCATTGTATCCAGGTCACATGGAGTTTATGGAAAACTGCTTGAAATGCAGTCTCTGGGGTGGTGTTTAACAAGGTGTGCATGAGGATGTTTATGGGGTGTGAGAATGGGAGTCCATTCATTCTCCACGTTGAGTGTTACTGAGCCCAGTTCTCTTCTAACCTTGTCCTGGTGCAATCATTAAAGGGGAGAGAAGACTCTGAGCTCTTGTATCCAGCAGCCTGTAATGTCTGCCAGCTACTTGTCTGCTACCATGCCCAGGTGCTTGGCTCTTGCATCTCCATCACCTGGCTAGGACCCAGTCTGAAGAAGTGAGACCTGAACTTGTTTGGGGATAGCATCTACTTTTCTTTGTTTCATCAGAGCAGTCTTCATCAGATTATCAATGAGGAAGTGTAAAACAGCGCCTCTACTCTTTTTCTACTTTGGCAGTTCTAAAGGAATGTAAATCATGTGATGGACAAGTATATTTTTATTACTTGGTACCCACAATTTTTTCTGTAATAACATGTATATTTCTAGGGCAGGGTCTTTTGAATATCCATGTACATAAATACATATATTAAATAGAAACTGCAGTAAACCACAGATTTTTGCCAGCTACCACTGCTCTAATTAGCTCATGGAACTAAAAATAATTAATATAGTTAGTTGTTGGATTACAATACAATGAGAAGTACACACTTAATAAATCACATTGCTTTTATTATTATTTGCTAAGTATCTGGCTGCCTGAGTAATATTTTACAACTTTGGCTAAATTCACCTTGTGTTCTTTAAAGTCAGTAGCAAGATTTCCAGTTTTCATAATGCTATGAGATCAGACACCTATGCTCTGGGGGGTTTAATTCACCACTGCATTACTCCATTTACAAGATCTGATCTGTGATTTGACCGCTATTTTCATTCAGCAAAACTAAGAGATTAACTATTTCTAAATTTATGAGCTAATTAGTACACTAATACGAACCACATTTATAATTTTCCTGAGTTTGCTTAGTCCTTCTTCATTACTAAAGTCAGTTCAGATGTCCATAAAAGCTTACAGAAAAAAAAAGAAAAGTATTTGTTTTCATTTTCATTAGGGAAAAGTGAAAATTCCAAGAGATTCTGGGCAGACAGAGCCACATTCTTTTGCTCTCATTAAAGTCCTTTTAGTTACAGTAGTTAGAGGAGGAAAACACTGTGCAGCTCTAGGCATGTGTCTGCAAGGTTGCCAACACCAATAATTTTATCACAAATTTAATAAGATTTAGTGTTTTTCTTATAAAGCTCCAGAGTCCCATGATTAAGAAATTATGTTATCTTCCACTAAATGTGCATGTTAAAAGGAGTTCTTGTAGTTGCAAAGAAAGTATTGGAAATACAAAATTATTGGTTCAAAAATCCTAATTAAAAAAAAGAGCCCCAGATTAATTTCTTTAAAATCAAGATTTTAGAGGCAATCTCAGATTTTGAAAAGTGTTTATTAATCAAAATATCGTATCAGTAGTGTCACTAATTCCAGTAGTATTGCTCTTCAAGTATTTCTGTTTATAATCTGGGGCTACTTTCTTGATATTCTTCTCCTGCTCTAGAAACTTGACTTCAGACACAGAAACCCTACACGTTTTTCTGATTTAAGTGCATCAGAATGCTGAGACGTAGGGTTAAGAGTTGGCTACATATTTTAGATATTGGAGCCAGACAGCAATTCAGTCTAATAATGTGCATGTCTACTATTTCCTGAAAATTTGCTGGTACATGACCCTTTATATGCATATATGTGACCCTACAACAAACTCTTTTATGTGGTGCCAAAAAATGGCATTAGCTTCAGCTGCTTTATTAAATTGCTACCCAAGCTGGCGTGCATTCAGAGCGTATCAGCAGCTCCCGCGTGCTGTGCCAGCTACCATGGGAACCTCTGCTCCTCTCCATGCTCGCTGGGGCTAGCACACAGAGGAAGAACAAAAGCCTCTTGAATTGCTGGGCCAGAGTATTTTGCACACAGTCACGACCTTGTTTGTCCTCTGGTCTGAAAGGAACACTGGAGGGGCACTAACAATGGCTACCTTGAGCTGCTTTACTCTCCCAGTCCTCAGTGAGGCAGCATATCCAGCAGACAAGGAGTCTGGCTTTTAAGAAGCATTTATAAAATAGGCTGCAGCTGTGATGAATGATACTGTTCCCAACTACATATTCTGTCCCAGAGACAAGGTTAGAGAAATAGGCCCTGTAATTAACATTTACCTTTTAATGCTATCAGCAGAAAAAAGAAGTGAATGTGACAGCAGTCAGCAACTGCCAAGGTATAGGTCCAATATGGGACTATTATGGAAATGAGAAAAGTGCACACTGGAAGAAGGCAAAGCTTGCATAATGTTCCACATGATCCTGGGCAAAATAATTGCAGCTAAAGGATGTAATTTGAATGTATGAAGAGTATTCACATTGGCTAAATTTATCTGGTTGATGCAGACTCCTCTGGGCTGGAGCTGGTTTCCTGATCTGAACTGCCCTCCAGTAGAGCCTGTTGGTATCCCTTGGTTGTGAAAATTCCCCCATGGAGCTTAGTGGCCATAGGCTAATATGGCCTTTGGGAATAGTCCCCATGGTAACATGAAACTAGCTTGTATTAGTATTTCAATGCTGCTGTTTCCTGACTTTTAAGCACCTCCTCACATAGCTTGACTGTCCTGACTTGGTACTTAGCCCTTCTACAAGGATCGGTACTAAGAACTCTTCTGGAAGGAGCAAGATTGGAACAAATTTTTCAACAAAATTCAAAATTCAGCAACTTTTCAACAAAACTAAAATATTTTTCTAATTTTCCTTTTTACTGTGTAATAAAAATTGCTGTCACGTGTCTTACACTTCTAATATTCCCATAAAGATGTTAATAAAAGACATTCCAAATAACTCTTAGCAGAAATAAACTCATGCAGAAAATATCCTTAGTGTTCTGGACCTTGGAAGGCAAATAATAGATTAGTCAGATCTATGCACTTGTTTTCCATCCTGTTCAGGACAGAGGACAACCTTCTACTTGAATTACTTCAAATTCACATGCTTAAATCCTCTTCTATGACATCTTAAATTAATTTTTATGTTTCTGATTATATGACACACTCCAAACTTTGTGTATCTATTTGGTATCTATTCACTTTAACCTATAAAATGGTGCACTTTAACCAATAAAATTTTAATTATTTATATTCCTGCAAGTCCTGAAGATGTAAGGGACTTGGGAAGGGTAGCTGGGCTCTTATTTTCTTGTTCATCAGTGTACCCATTAGTGGCTTCCATTGCAGAACCACCCTTACACCATACAGTCGTGCATGTAATGTTTGGTTCCTAAATTGCTCTTATGGGAAAGGTGGAGAAAATGAAATTATTCTTTTTTTTTTTAATCTGGGGCTTGACTGAAATGAATATATTTGTATGTCTTCTTAGGTTCAGCTCTTCTTGCTTGTGGTGTGGAGGAAAGAAAATTGATGAAAAATGTTCTTCTCCAGTTCTGAAGGTGTGTCTGACAGGTATGGGAAAGTTTCTCTGAACAGAAGTTCCCCTCATCCTGCTGTCCTGGATAATGCCTGTACACCACATTTCTATGTGTGAAGTGACAGCAGAAATGGAGGAGGCACAAACTCCAGTACAGTCAATAGGGGCAGCCAAGGACTTATTTTTAACACAGTGCCTTAACATTTAGGTTACTGCATGACATTTTTAATTGTTAATGGTGCCTACGGATAGGAATTCCTTGTGGCTTAAATACTCCAAATAATTAGAAAAGAAATAACTGGTATACAGTATATGAAAATCAAACAGCGTAATTCCGTGCACCTCTAGAAGGGAGGAAAGTAACTATTGATAGAATTTTTAAACCAAGCCAAATTTATGCAGTATCATAATTCTCTGGTTTGCCTGGAGACATCTTGTCCAAGCCCAAATGTTCAAGTAAATTTCATCAGTAGTGTGGTGCCAAGCTGGTGTTGTTCAAATCAATTGTTGTTTTGGGGTTGAACTTCAGAAGTAGCAAGAGGATTTTCCAAAATGAAATGGTAGTCCTTTGGAAATAATGTGATACCAGATGACATTATTTAACAAAACTTTCAGGGATGGAAATGAAACATTGCAGTGGTTTAGTATATCAAACAATGTGAAGTGATTAAAAGGGCTGTGTTTCTTTCTCAAAGAGCATTTAAGACATATTAAAAGGCTTCAGTCACCCACCATTGAACACTGCAGGTACATACTGAGAACAGGTCTGTTTTTCCCCTAGTTTTGTACCTGTTCATCTGTTCACTCTTACAACAAAGCCTGCATTTTCCCTCAAAGGTGGCTGCTTTTCACATGTTCTAACCTACATAAATTCTTAATGTTTTACTATACTTTTTGTGGTGGAGATGTTATTGGTTAGATAATAAGAAAACCCCCAGTTCTACCATGTAATGTGCATTTTTTGTACCTTATGAGAATATTGAATAGACTTCATTATTTTTTTCAATACAAGTCTGAATTCTACCATTTGATTACCTGAACCAAAAGCATTTCAATTTGCCATCCATCACCCTGACCAGTGTAAAATGCTGAATATTCAGATTAAATTGGAACTTTTTTTTCTATGAATAAGGAATTTGATTCAATTCTATAATATACAGTGTCTCTAGGGAGAGGAAATTGAGCTGAAGGTCGCTGAAGGCAAGTGAGAAAATTGTATTATCCAAATACAAAATTCTTTTTCTTATCATCAAAACCTGAAATACAGCCATGGGGAATAAGGGGGTCAAGAGAGAATTCAATTAGAGATGAAAATGGAAAAGGTGCATTTTTCAACTTACCTTTCATTTTTCCAAACAAGTGGCAGCAGTGAGCTGTACAGGGACAATGAAATATTTGTCAAGCAATTTAAACTTTTTTTTTTTTTTTAAATCTAAATCAGAAAACATTCCCAATCAGTTTTAAAGAGATAGTAAAAGTCCATATGAATGTGGAATGGCCAGTTCTTCATAGCCTTAACCGTTGCAGTTTTAGCTTGTTCATCAGTGGTGGGCAGAAGTAATGAATATGTAATTAGGACAATTTGTATGGATAAAACTGTCTTGTTCAAAAAATCTTCTCAACTGTTTGCAATCAGTTTCCTCTCTAAGACAGTTTGAGATAACAATTTCTACCCTTTTCTCTCCTTAACTCCTAATTTTAAATGATTTAATGTTCCAAATCATTGTAAAAGTATGATAGTATTATACCATAACGATGCCTAATTTTCTCTTTATTTTGAAGTTTCTCTTTATTTGTTTTAGTGTAGATACCAAGCACTTATGAAATAAACCAGACCTTGCCCAGTGTGGGCACCTGTGAAACACTGACAGTTAGAGATACAGGCAGTGATTTAGCTGAGCTGCTGCGCTTGCTCAGTTCTCGGCTGCACGACTGGTATCACTGCACTGTGTCTGCAGCGTAGGAGGTCTTGATAAAGGCCTTTGAGCTAATGCTGAGGATAATGGTAGGGGAAAGGAGATTTCCAGTGAGATCCTGGAATGCTAATTTAGCAACTTCATAAGCTTGCTCTGTAAATGACACAGTGATTTATAAAATTAGCTTGAGATATCTCAGGAGTTCTTATCTGTGTCTGTACTTGTTAGTTTAGTTTGCAGTAATTTCCTAAACATTTATTCTTTCCAAGAAAAAGTCACTATGATATCTACAGAAACCTTTCTGTATTTGGTAACTGATAATTTTTAATTATTTATCATTACATAACCATTTATGGTCTTTCTAGTTAGAATACATGGTGTCATATATAACCAAACATTCAAATATATTTTATTTCTAAGGAGCCTTTAATTCATATTGCAGGTACTTGTTCTGAGTTTGGGTTTTCTCCAGTGTTGGCTAAAAGTTAGTGAAGTTTTTCTCATATTCTATAAAGAGTAATTTGAAAGTGTTGTTACCCTTGAAGACAAATGCAGTCATCTCTGAGAAATAACCTGGAAAGAAAATCTTCAAACTCAGTGTAATAACTCAAATTTGATAATTGCCTTTTTGGCGTATTTGTAGTACTTTATTAAGTTGTGAATGCCCTGTTCCTGGAAGTGTTCAATGCCAGGTTGGATGGAGCTCTTAGTAATCTGGTCTAGTAAAGGGTGTCCCTGCCCCTGGCAGGGGGATTGGAACTAGATGCTCTTTCAGGTCCCTTTCAACCCAAGCCATTCCATGACTCTATGATTAAAAGCATGTTATATTGACTCTGAAGCTGTTCTACTTTTCAACAAAATAGTCTCCTTTTAAACAACTGAATTTAGCAATCCCAGCCTTGGTTCTCTAGTGGTGCAAGGATTGTACATGCAGATGCAAAATGAAGCCTTTTGCCTCTTTGTGAGCACATGCAGTTGGTATTGTTTGGAAGTGGCAACAATGCAATACCCACCACATCTCTAAACACGTGACAGAGTTCAGAGAGATGAATTGTTTTCTCCCAAATTCAAAGGTCTTTAAAACAAATATCCTGAACGTTCTCTAAATAATCCTTTTCTTGTTCCATGAGACAGAAATTTCAATTATTGTTGGTTTTTTTAATGTAAACCAAAATTATGTTTCAATATTTTTTTTTGCCCTGCTTCATCTAAAATATAATGCGCTACGTTATAGACACAGAAATGAGCTGGAGTGAGAATTCGTTTTCTGTACATTTTTTAAAGATTTTGTTATGAGTCTGTCTGCATTTTAAAGTGCCAGAACACCTCTATAAGCCTAGTGCCTAATAGATTCACTGGCTTTCAGTGGAAGTGAAAGGGCTCTTCTGTTCAGATTGGTTTGCAAGATTGGGGTCTTTGTAAAATAAAATGCCTGCTAGATGGATCAGGACTGTCTGCGTGTTACTTATATAATACTATATGAATATTTTTTTCAAGTGACAAAGAGTTTTATATTTTATATCTAATGAAATAAGTCTTACTCTAATTTTCATTTCAGCCTGTCAGGAACAAGAATTTCATCTACAGTTGCTGAATTTTTCAAAGTGAAGGAAAAAGGACATTACACAGGTAAGATTATTCAGTCTGGTTCTGTTTGAATCTACTGAACTTCTTTCTATTTGACAAAATGTAAAATTAATGTTTTTGGAATCTGAGGACTTCAATAACCTAAGAAAATTAAAAAATAAAGGGCGTTTTACTGAGTTGAAATAGGTTGTTCGAAGAAAATCAGCCTCTGGTAAAGGGAAGGGAAGAAAAATGATAAAGAGAAATCACATTGACAGAAATCTCAAACATTATGGAAACAAGTAGGTCAAAACAGTTGTTCAAAACAATACACCTTTGGAGTATATATTATCAAAAGCACCACTAATTCTTTAGGCAGAAAGAAACCTGAGATCAAACAAATGCTAATTTGTACCTAACCATTAAACAGCTACTTGGGTGATGGGAACAAAAGAATATATATAGTGCAGAAAATTAAACCAAAATTATTCAAATGAAAAGGTATTATACGAAAATATATAAAAAATATAAAAGTAAATATAAATGCACTCGATTTTTCAAAGTAAACTAAAGCCTCAGTGTTTGAGAATCAAGTTCTGTCGGATAGATCTGTAGAAATTTGGTTATTAAATCCTAAGATATGGGAAAGGGAACTAAAATCAATGTTAACCATCTGGACTATAGAGTGGAGTTTCCTTTTTAAACTAACTTTTATGGACTGCTGAAAATGGAGCAAAATAGAAGTTATGCAGTAAAGTGGCAGTCAGGCAGATGCAAGATGTAACAGCAAACCTTCACTTCCCCTCAGAGGTATCACTTTAAAAACAGATAGGTTGGAAGATGTAGGCAACAAAGGAGGAAAAGGGTTATGTGAAGGCTCTAGGCATGATTTGCAAGATGTTGTAAGATAGATGCTGGAGATCTTCAGCTCAGGTGATCTCAGTGAGAGTTGAGGCTGGGTACCAACTTGCACTTGCAAGGCCAAACCAGTGATGTAAAAGGCCACACAGATTTATTTGTTACCTTAATGCAGACTAAATTAAATGGGAAAATACTGCTTGAAAGTGCAGCTCTATATTTAGAAACATCTGCAAAGGGTAGAAGAGATATTTTTGGAGAAGGACACTTGGAACTCCCTTGAGAAGGTGAAAGATTTTTATGACTGTGCTGCACATGTGATACAAATCTTTTTTTCCTCTGAAGATTTCAACTTTAGCAGCTTACAGATACTGTTGATTTTGTGTGCCAGGGTATGCCGACCAAAGGAACCATTCCAGCTCCCCTTGATATTGCTGGAAGAGTCATCTTTGACTTTAAGGGTCTGTGGCCTTAGCCAGCAGTATGTGGTTGTGCACTTCTTGGGTGTAAGGGAATTTCCTAGCCACATGTCAACACCACGATTTCTGAACAGTTGAGTTCAGTGGAAATGGTGTAGAGCATTACAGAATACCTGGTGGAAAAAGGGCCTGCCCAGGTAATTGTGATGTGAAATGTACTCTAGTAAGAGGAATGCATCAGATATCTCAGTATATTTTGGATCAGGGTCTAAATGAGATGTTGAATACCTTGAGATACCAATGACGTCAGCAATACTTAATGTGTTGACCAGCAGGATACTGCTTTACCAAGACAGAGAGGCATAGCAGAAGACAATTTTACTTAGTAAAATATAAATGGAATAAAGGCAGGCAGAAGCTGCCAGAACTGGGAAGCCATGCTTCATGGACTTGTTTCATCTATTTAACAGAAATTTGCATGGTGGCAACCCCCTCCCCCTTTCTTGATTTTTATAACTCTACAATACCAGGGAAATATGTTAACATAAATATGACCGTGTTTCTTTTATTTATAAGAATAAACCTCTTTTCTTTCAGCTGCAGACCCATTATTGCAACAGTAAACAAGAAAAGAGGGATCAATTTTAAACTGATAAACTGAAAATTTTCACTGGGTAGAATAATCTATGTTGAGGTTATGTGCTGAAAACAGATCGGGAGAAAGCCAAGATTTGTGTATATTGAGCTTTTCTAATGAAAAGTAAACTCACAAAGCCTTGTTTATTAGTTTTTTTTAATAACAACAAATTGGGTACTGTGATATGAACATATACATATTGACAGTTAAATCTGAACTTGTTCTCTCCCATGCATGAATATGTAAACATGTACTAATCATTTTACGTACAGAAACAGCTGAAAAGCCCAGAGAGAGTCTGGCTCCAGCAGAGCTTTTCCTGTTTACTTTGTTGTCTGTTGGATCATGGGCTTATTAAAATACAGCTATAATTTGGTAAAACTCTCAAGTAGAATTTGAAGCAAGAGGTTGTTCTGCACAAGTGCACAGTCCAAGGATTAGTTTGCCATTGGGAAGAAAGAAATGCACATAAAAAGATAAAACCAATTATATAATTGGGTTACATGAGTGTATTGCAGAACAGTCTGTTTTAGAAAAGATACCAGATCGGTAGATATAGAATTTCCAAACTAAATTATTTCTTTGGATACCTGTCTCATACACAAAGAGAAGAATCATCCCTTTCTTTCTTCTCTGCTTTACAAGCAAATAAGAACCAAATCAGAATCCTCTTTAGGCCATACCTTTTATTTACTATAGTCTGATTGCCAAAGACAGAATCCAGCTGAGAATAATACATGTGCATGATGATGGACTTGTCATCTTTGCCTAGTGGAAAGGAAGATTCTGGATGGGGAAAGTGAAAGGAAAAAATTAAGTACCAGCTGAAAATACTTTGAATTTTGAACTGCAGGTGATGCTGTACAGGATAGGAGTTTGAGAGCATCCTCTTCGGACGTGAGAGGTGGGAAAAACTAGAAAACAAAGTAGATCAAACCCATACTGGTGGGTCCATAGTCAAGTACAAAAGCGTGTACTTGTGGGCAAGGTACTGATAGATGTAGAAGGGAGAAGCCTATTAAGCTTTGAAAAACTCTTTCTTGTATTCTCTAATGACCATGTGGCTGTCTGCTGACAGCAGAACATGAAAATTATATTGCTAAAGATGTGTGCAGGGACTCCTCAGTGGTAACTCCGTGCAGTTCATCAAGTAAAGCCTCCCGTCTTGCCATCCCCAAAGGCTGAAACAGAGTTACTTGAATGGGCTTTTATATAAACAGAACATAAAACACCCATCAGCATGTATGCTACTGATATAATTTTAAGTGTTTTGCTTAAAAATACATAACTGTGAATATTGAACTCCTTAGGCAACTCCTCTGAGGGTGAATAAGGAAACTTCAAATTCATCTGTTCTAAATAACATGAGATATAAAGGATCTGTGTATGTTACCTCTACATGTTCGTCTTCTTTCTGTAGAACAAGATGAAATACTTCTCGCCATACTGAGAAATGAAGCACTAGAGTGTTTAAAGGCCTCACAGGTGAATTTTATTTTGAAAGAGTATGAGAAAATTCTTCTCCATTTTCCACGAGTCTTCATTTCTGAACAGTTGGAGACTTGTATTAACCTCACCTACGATCTTAACCTCAGTTGCAAGACAGCTCTTCCAAATCCGGAAGCAAAGAAAAATAGACTCTCCTATTACTGCTACAGCTAACAGACTCTTTTTGTTTCTCTGCATTGTAGGAGCTGGTGTATGTTCTTGTCCTGTCTTTCAGGAAATGGGAATGATGTGAATGTGCTAAAGGAGAAGGATTTTCTTGCTTCTTCTCTCTTTGGCACCTGCACATGCCAGAGGCTGTGCACATACTGTATCTGCCATGCTGCAGGGCCTCTAGGTCACATTTGTTGTGATACTTTATGTCATCAGCATTACAAAATCCCTGAACATTTACTGGGGATATTAGATTTGCGCTCTCTGAAGTGAGACTTATAAACTGCATCACCAGCTGCTAGGAGAAGACATGCAGTACATTTGTAGCTGTAAGTTAAGAAAAATCTGTATATATCTATGTTTTCTATTCACTGAAGGAAGAATTACCTCTCTCCTCCTTATCAAATCCGATGCATCAGATAGATATCTCTCCCTCAGAAATGATGATGACATAGTACAAACACTCTCCTATCATATAAAAAAACCATATGCCTGCCTCTCTTTTTCCTTGTAATGTTTCATCACCTGTTTCATTCACTTAAAATGTGTAGTGATTTCAAAATCACAACAGATTTTTTGTATTATTTATGATGGGTTAGGCAGCACTAAAATTAGCAACTCCAATCTAGTGCTTTAATTACTTTCTCTTTTAATAGAAATTTCAGCCTTGAGCTACTTGTGAGGCAGTAATGTGTGTATCTTCATGACTTTACTGACCCGGCTGTTGGGTTTTGTTACTTTTTTCAACTGTAGTTGTAGCAGCAATGTATTTATGGCAAATCATGTCAATGATATGTTGGAGACACATAAAACTGTCTTAAAAAGCATTCATAAAAGACTTCTTTCCCAGTAACTGGTGGTAGCTATATTTCTTACAGCAGAATATTCTTTGCTCTGAATGTCTAAATAAAACCCATGACTGTGCAGAGGAGCGATTTTTGAATGCTGCATCAGTCTGGACTATTTATTCTCTTGAAGTGCAATACTGTCTTGGTGGTCTACTGAAAAAGCACTTCCCTTTCCTTTTGCACTATTTCATAATATAGCTATAAAAGAGAGTATTACAATATTCTTGCAACATAACTGTTTCCTATAATGCAATGCATATGAAGGGCAGTCTGAAAAGTTACCATGAAACAAGAAGTCCATTTTCCATGTGGCAAAACTTACTGTCACAGTGGGTTTAGTTCTTGAATTTTGAGTAGAAATGTTGCTACATATATCTGTCTCACAAACAAAAGAGCAAGTTTTGTTATTCCTAGGCCTTGTACAAGTGAATGTAATATTTAGCAAAGGTGATTTTGTATTAGTATGAACAGAAAACTTTTTCCTGATCACTTGACTCATGTAAAACAAAGATGTGCATTGTGGCGTCTCAGCACTGTCTGGTCTTAGGATGAGGCCCTGGGAGGCATGTAAGAGAGCAAAGGGGAAAAGAGTTGGTCAAAGATATATGACAATTTATAAACTGCTTGTCCCTGTGTTCAGAAGTTATTGCAAAGCTAACACCCCTGCTCATGTAATGGTATTACTATCTATTGATTTTTGTGACAGAGAGAATGTCAGAGGAATGGTGCACAGAAAATGAAGAAAAAAGACAAAATTAACACATTTAACAGCAGCCTTGCTTTAATAGAGGTGATAGAGGGAGGAGGAAAATTAAAGATGCCAAAGTCTTTACCCTTAAATGCAGTAGAAACTGACCCTCTTTTCTTTCTCACACATACACTGTACATAGCAAATACCATACCAAGCCTCCTTTTCCCCTCTTTTGAACTCCAAACAGGGTTTCCCAGTGATAGACTCAAGACTTTGTTGAAGGTAAGAGGCAGAGAAGCCCTAACAAGCCCTAACCACTAGCATGCTGTAATGCAAGAACACAGCTCTGTCAGTGTCTTGTGTTCCTGTGGGTTGCATTTGCTGAAGAAGGGGGCAGGATACATATGGTCGGTGTTTGACATGCAAACATGGCACACATTGGATTCCTACAATGTCCACTTGGGTCTGAAAGATTTGGGAAATTTGGGTGGCATGTGTATACCTGTGCTTCCACAGACACATCCAGAATAGATCCACCTACGTTATCTACACTGATTTTTGGCAAGACCCTCAGTTGAAACCCAGTTCAGAAATATTGCCTGCCTGTAAAGGAAACATTACTCCAGAACTGATAGCCACAGGTTCAGCAAAAACTGTTCATTGTTTGTTTCAAAATAAGAAATTCCCAGAACTACGTACCTCTGCCTGTAATGCAGCTGATTTCTCTACCACTGACATCACTTACTGTCCTTTTTTGCTTTTGCTTATTATCCTCTGCAGTGTCAGACCGTAGCCCTGTAGTTTGTCAAACTTTTACATTTTCTACCCTGTTTACCTTCTTCTTCTTCTACGAGCAGTGGTCTGTTTGGTTTGGGTCCCCAAGGGCTGTGGCTAATGGTGCTTGTGTGTCATTCAGTCAGTCTTCCTCCCTTGCTGAAAACACTCTTCTCTTCATGCTCATAGAAATGCACATGTATTTCATAAATAGTCAAGTGCAATTAATTCTGAGTCATATAAGGGGCTTCATTTCTCCAGTTATCTTTTTGTTTAGAAATGTCTTCAACAAAGATTATTTGATACTTTGTTCATATATTTCCTCTCAGTCTTATACCATCAGTTTCCTCTTTCAGATGCTCATTTAAACTTTAAAAACGTGGGGTAACATGCAGGAGGTGACCAGACAGAAATATGTTTCTATAGCACAGCTCTGCATACCTGGTAGTCTTCATACTTAATTCCAGTTCATGTATTTTCTGTTGGAAATCATACCCAGGTGATACTTTAATGAAAGGAATTCTCGTTCAACAGTTATAAACAAACCAACAAAAAGGTCCCTATAATAAATCATTGAGATGATCTCACATGTCAGCTAAATTTTTATCTTTTTTTTTCCCCACTTAGACTGTCATGAAGGAGAGGAATAAGAACATGATAAATTGTAGAACATTGCAGAGGACAACATGTACAAGCAGTTTAGTTATGTTTTCCTACAGTCCTTCTTTCTGCTGCACTTCCATGAGAGTAGTTCAATCTCAAGCAGAGAAAAAAGTGACTTTGTCAGCTCCTGTGGACCAAATTCCAGCCTCAAGCCAACTTGTGCCTCTGAGCTGGGGCTCATGTGGTCTGAATCAAGGATGGCAGAAGCAGCAGCCTCCTCTTCCTGTTTCTGAGCAAAAGATGAATGGATGTGGTACCAGATGAAAGGCAATGCTGAATCTAATGGAATTAGTTTATGGGGCAAGCTCCACCCAAAAGAATTTTATTTGTCTCCCAGCTACAAATGAAATTCATTTATTTTGCACTTCCTGACAGATTCAAATGTGTCAAAACATTAGGGTCATGAAGGTGGGTGGTTTGCATTGACAACTGTGGTTTTTTGTGGCACACTGGTTTAAATCAGCAGATTTCAAACAGATTTTGTATTGAAGTTTAGGACAGACTTGAACCCAATTTTCGTGAAGAGAGTTGTGGTGTGTGAACAGATTTATATGGCTGGTCAGTAGCTGGAAGCAAAGCCATTAATGTTTGAACGTCTCTGGATGTTATCTGGGAAACTGAAAAAGCAATTAGGTATTTAGAGAGAGATTTAAGGGACAAAAATCAAATCAAATACAAAATAAAGGCATTGGGAATTCAGTGATACAAGGGAAGAAGACTGAAGAAATGTTTGAGGAGAAAGCTGCAGTAGAATGGGTAAAAACTGTTTAGAGAACATGAGAATTAAACTGAATAAAGTTGAGATCAGCCAGACAACTCCAAACCCTTCATCTTTAAAGCAGTTATAGGTTAAGGGTGCAAGTGCTAGGCATTTTTCCTGTATCAACAAGAGATGCAATAATTTAAATTTGGCAGAGGTAAAGATGTGCTAATTAAATGCATGCCTTGCATCAGCTGAAGAGTGTGAGCTTGATCTTAGCAGCTCTTTGTGATTTTTCAGATGAGAATCTTACATTCTCTTGCAAAGGTCAGCTGCCAGAATGATGGTGCTTCTTAGGGAAAACATTAGGACATTTAAATAAACTATCCGTGAAAATTGGAACATAATTTATAAGGACAAGAAGTAAAACTGGATATATTGTTGGTATTTGCATGTCAAATGCAAACTGGACATTTGGTATGACATGGGATTTCTTGCATATCGATAAACTACAAGATGAAAGGGAAACAAGACTGATGGTTGAGTTGAATACACCTATTCAAAAGTGATGTTTGTATAATGGCTAGTGGCAAGGAACTAATATATATTTATTTTGCTTATTTGTCTTTGAGTGTGCATGTAACTGCAGCTTGTTTTGTTGACAAATACTACTAAAAGCTGTGGTGTTTTACCTCTGGGTTTTAGGTTCCAATAAGGTGCAAAAACTAGATCTTTAAGGGCAACTTATAATACACTTTTTCTCTGTGGATATTAATTATCCAGATTTATGATATATATCATTTATAAAAGTATATATGTATGAAATGCTTTAACTACACTATTCATGGAAATTTGTAATTATAGCGTACAATTAGTACCCAAGTTCTTGAATGCTATGCTCCTGTTTTTGATCCTGAAAACATTTAGTTTAAGGAAAAATTCTCTTATAATACAACTGATGAACTCATTACAGCAACTTTACTTAGTCTCCATAACGTTTATAAATGCATTTACACTAAGGATCTTTTTTTATATTGGGATGTTATGGTACATTACATTCAGCTATCTAGGTCAAATCATATTAGTTATTTATATTTAATAGGTTTAAAAAGAGTTTGAGCATTTGGTGTGTACATTTTTCCTGAGGTAACAAGCTGAATGGCAGTGCAGATACCGGGTGGGTCTGTTGGTTGTCATGGCGCTCGGTGCAAAGGAGCAGAGCTATCTCAGCCCCATGCTGAGGGAATTAAAAATGAAAATGAGAAAGATTAGGTAATGTAATGTTGATTTTTCTTGTGATTTCTACTTCCTCTGAGAAAAACAAATGCAATTTTTTCATGAGAAAAAAATATCTCTCAGATACTCTTGATAATTAGAGATGTCAGCATTTCGTGTGACAGCTTATTTCTAGCTTGACCGCATTTCTGTTTATAAACCATCACTAGAGGTTTATAAAGGAAGGAGATGATGCTCCAGGTGATATGTGCACACTGCCTACAGTGATACACTAGAAACTAGCCCGATTTAACTCAGGTATGTAAATAAGATTACTTCTATACTCTGTGGTGTTTTACTCTCTGTCTGTCTGACCCCATTCTGTGACTTCCCTCACACCAGCACAATCACCCAAAGGATCTCCAGAAGCTGCTCCTACACAGTGGCATGTGTAGTATGTTGGGCCCTCCAGGCCCCTCCAGCCCCTGCCTGCTGCTGCTCAGCCCTGGGTGCAGTTCAAACCAGACACTGCACTCTGCACACTGTTACTTTCCTGCCCCTTATTTATGAAGTGCAGTTAAAGAAGCCTTGGATGATATTCACTGATTTTCAGGAATCCCTCAAGAGACACTCATGAGTATCGTCCAGGGAAGAAGAGTTTTGGCCTTACATCTCCAGTGGTTTGGGGTGGGGAAATGTGGAGATCTGTCTGTTTGCAGATCACGCACCCTGTGGAAGCTTTTGTCAGTATGAAAGCCTTTTTTTTAGTCAGCTAGGGGCCAATTTCCAAAGAGTAGGTATAACCTAAGCATAGATGCCATGCTGGAAGACTCCCAGATAGAAATCAGGTACCAGTCCAGAAGGACCTTCAACTTCCATAAGTTTTCTATTTTGTCTGCTGGCCCTGGTCTCATTTTTTGGATATCTTCTGTTCTCCCATGTATGTAAGGATTGCTGTCTTGATGTCAGGTCATAGAACAAATAGAGAAGAAATGGGCTAATCTGGGAGTGGTCAAACTTTTAAAGATCTTCGTATGGCTAAGAGCCATCTTCACCTTTCCCACTCTGTGCCCAGCACCTCATTCCCAGAGGGTACCATCCTGGTCACTATACTCCAGAAATTTAGTAGCCTGTGGACAGTGGATTAGGGTCAAAGAATATGGAGACAATAATCTTGGTGGTTTGTCTACAATACTCTCATAGCCCCAGTCTGCTCTGCAGTAGAAGAGTATAAAAATGTTTAGTGTTAACAAGTGTTTGACTCATCTCCAGATTACCAGCAGCATGATTCTACAGAATTTCCTTTTCCCCAGGTACATTTGCAAATATGTATTTACATTTACTGGATAGAAGTCAGTGACAAGAATGATCTGAAGTGAAATTGTGAAATGTGCTGCTTAGAACAGTCAGGATCATAGGGGAAACAGAGTAAGCAGAACGTAATCTATCCAGGATGCTGCCAGGCCAGGCTGCAGAAGGATGACAATCTATATTCATTAAAGATATTTCATAATTTTCTAAGAAAATACATGTAAAAAATAAGCCAGGAAATATGAATGTTATTATTGATTACGCTTTTGAAGGGGAATTTTTCTCAATAAAGGAAGCTGTATTTTCTACTCACTCTTTTTCTTGTGTTTTCATTAAGCAATTTAATATGTCTGAATCTTACTTTATGTTGTATTTTCTCTTTATTACTTTATATTACATCTCTGTGTTCAGAGATTGAATGATATGCCTGGCTAGAAAGAAAAGTATGCCTTCTGTTCAAACATATAATAATTTCAGACCAACTTTACGCTTTTTATTGGGGAAAAAGTTATTAAAAAGCCCATAAGGTGTCTTTGTTTTCTTTTTGATCAGAAACTTTGGTACTCAGGTTTTTGTATTTCCTATCCAGAAATAAAAAGGTGCTCTGTCTGTTCTGTAAAGGCCTTCTGTTGCACAGTTAAAGTCAATAGGAAATTCGCCCCTAACTTTGATGGGAAGGGTACCAGACCCTGTATTTATAGCAGAGGGCAGTATTCATCTTGGTGTAATGGAAAAGATGTGCATTTCAAATATCTGTTCTTCCTTGGTTTTTCTAACCAGTCAAAATGCATGTAGCAGTGCTTCCTCAAGACTTTTTTTTTTTAAATCAATATCAGTTTTGGAGAACACTGGATTTCTAAAGAAAACAAATTTTCAAATGTGTTTTTCTTACCATATATTTTTCTTGCAAAGGTATTGCTGTGGTTATGACTGTTTAAAAAAAGAATAAAAAGATGCATATGCTCTGAGAAAATATTCTTTAAGCCAGCCTGAGACAAATAAAATCTCTAAAGAAAAATCCCTCTTTCTTAAGAATCTTCTCTGCTGGATTGTGCACAGTAGTGGCAGCATAGGTTTTAATGTGTCTTGCTTGTGCCATTCTGCCACAGCAAATGTGTGTGTCTCCTCAGACATCTCTGATAGCTTGGTCATCCATATTATTGAACCAGTGGAGGACAAACCTTAGAGTCAAAAAAGATTACTTTCCACCAAATTCTTTGGGATTTTGCCTGGAACAGACCATAAAAAATAATAGAAGATTTGCTTCTGGGACATGTCCTTTCGTAGGAAATGGAGTTTCTGAAGATTGGGGTACTTCATGTTTCAAATTAATGTATTTCATTGAAAGTACAATAAAAAACTTAGTCTTTTGATTAAATTTTTTTCCTCTAATCTATTTAAAATCAAGGTATTTTTATGTTAAAAACCTGGATATCATAATAGCAGGAAGAACCCAGCAAGAATAAAGACAGATGTGGTGGTACCTTGCAGTGACAAACAAGAAGCAAATACTAATGTTCAGGGGTAGAGTTCCAAGAAAAGCTATAGCATGTGAACTAATTATCAGTCTTCTGTGGTATCTTCAGAACACCTATGGAGGTTCTGAAGACAGTATAAGTACATGAGTGAAAGGTTGTCCATACTGGCATGCAGTGAAGGGAGGCAGGTGCTGGACATTTAGCATAGAATTCAATCACAAATTTGCTGTCAGTTTCAACAGGAATTGAATTTATGTCTTTAAAACTAGGCTTATATGACTACTGCAGAGGGTATCACCTTATAAAACAGTGTCTATATAAAAAAGTACAATGCCCTGTTAAAAATGTGTATTAATAATTTGGAAAACTGGGGAGATTCCCTAATCCGCAATCATGCTCCTTCACTGAAAGAGGCATTAACAAATGTATCAATGTCTAGTCAAAATTAGGGGTTTTCATGCTAAACACATATTTTATGGAGTTAAGCATACTTTTTATTCCTGTAAGAGAATGATATGAATGAGATGATAGAAAACATTCTGTGACTTTTTCAGCAAGGAACAGAAAAATCCAGATCTAGTTCTAATGAAAAAAAAAAAATAGAAACATGGATTTGGATTGAAAAGGAAGTTCATGCTTCTTCTGACCTCTGTTCCAGGAAAAATTCAAGAAAGTTGCTTTGCAAATTCAATCATTTGCTTGTCTTTGGGTGGAGAATAAAATCTCACTCCAGTTCAGCAAAACAGCTAAGCCTGTACTCTACAGAATGTAAAGTATGTATGTATGTATATATGTATGTATCCTGTTAAGAATTTGTGAGGTATCATTGCAGGAATTGAACAAAAACAATGAAGTTACGTAAACCATTACCCTCAAATAAACATAATCTAATTTAAAGTGTTTAACAAGTTACATCCCTAAAAATACATATGTACTTCTGCTTCGAGGTAGTGTTTTTCCATTTGTTGCTATCACAAACAGGAAAATTGTGAAAAAGACGATCTTTGAGCTGTGAAATCACCTATCAAAACCCAGTCTCTAGTAGCTACTCTGCTTTCCACAAAGAGATGGTAGGTCCTGCAGGTGACCTGCCTTTCACCTTGGTTTCTCATTTGTGTTTGAGTGCTTTTGAGTGTGGTCAATACCCTCTCCTGGTACTCATTGCCATAGTTTGATTAAATTCACATCAGCTGAAGATCTACCCTTTCATGCTTTTGAAGTGTTGCTGTCATGCTTTGTACTCCAGAGGGACTGTAGGATGTGTACTGAGGCTCTTATTTTCAGAAGACAGATTGTGGCAAAAGTGCTGAGGTGGTTGGACAGTGCCCTGGCCCTCTGTCCGCCTCTCCCACAGGCAACGGCTGCAGCCTGGAGTTTGTGATGTAGCATCCCATCCCTGAGACAGTAGCAGTGACATTCTCTCTTTCCCTCCCAGACAAGTTTGTTGGTGCACCCAAGGTGTTCTAGTAGCAGTACAGGAACTGGAGCCAGAGCAAGGGGCTAGATGTGGGTTTTGGCTGGGGCTCTACTGCGCAGCCCAGTGTCTGCCTGGGGCTGTTGCCATAGGATGATTTGGACTTGGCTCTCCTGCTTGGGGAGAGTTTAATAGTGGGGTTGTGAGAGAGAATAGTCCCTGGGCTGTTTTATTTAGGAGTTGAAGCAGGACAGAGCAGGGCAGTTTTGCTGGTCCTAGAAACAGTGCAAATGTGACAAGAGGTCATTTGCATTGTAGAAAATAATCTGTGTGTAATTTAGATAAACACATTTGTTTGGGTTCTTATGGTTGAGGAGCCAAATTCTTCCTTTTCCTCCAAAATGAAACCCACAGATACTGGGAATTGTCCAATATTTTTGCTCCTTGCGTGTGATTGAAAGAGAGATTTTTTGTCATCAAATGCCTGAGAAATTACACTACTTGTGGCTGCTGCTGTGCCCTGCAGCAAAGGTGCATCATTCACAAGTCCCCTGGGATCAGAGGCCTCATGTTGTCCCTGTCCCGTGCCACCTGGCAGCCCATGTGACCACCAAGTGTCAAACAAAGCAAGTGAATTTGGAAGCTTGCTGTGTGTAAATACCTTCCTGATGGCTTAGCCCCAGTAATTGATATTGCAAAACTTCTGAGAGGTCCCAGAGCACAGATTAGGCACAAGTACCTGCTTCTGGGTAAGCTACTTTGCCTTGCGGGTAATGGCCTGTGCCAGAGGGTTGGTGTTTTACTGGCGGTTAAAGTTCAGTTGTAGAAACTCATCTAATTTCCTTGAGAGAAAAGCAAAAAGCATGAAAATGCAGTAGGCAAGAGACCTTCCCCAGTAGGGAAGGTATCGTGTTCTGCACTATGCGTTCAACAGTCTTTTTCTTTATTATTTTTCACAGTTAAATAAAATTATTTTTGAAGAAAACACCAAGGGGCAAATGTGAGCTGAACAGTTTAGGAATGCTTACAAACATGCTAGAAAAATCACTTGATTGCTTAGAAGAATGGAAATAACCACACCAACCGAGCTGCTATAATCCATACTAGGATAAAAATACATGTAAAGGTCTACTTTCCCAGTTAATAAGATGACAATGACATTACAGGGCAGCCTTGTCACAGATAAACCGATAAGTAAATGACAGTCCATACCGGTAAATGGTATTCTTGACATGGGATGATTTCAATAAAATCAAAGCAAAATCCAAGTATATAGACAAGGAAGGTGAAGCACAGATTGTTGAGTGATGTACTCAAGGTCATTGAGGAAACATTGTCAAAACTGGCAATCAAATTTGGGGAGGCAAGTCCTTCTTAATAATTTCAGCTACTCACAGCTAAGAAGTTATGGGTTTCATTGAAGCTAGTTACAACAGATTTGAACATTTTGGTTTTAAAAAGCAATGCCAAGACCAGCTGGCTTCCTTGTGTTTGTCAGTTTATTTAACCTCTTACACCTCTTTCTTACACCTCTTTTATGAACCTCCGTTCAATTTGTAAGGAAAAAATGCCTTTCCAAATAGAAAATATCAGTGTCTTATTTGGAAAATGAGAATACAAGGTGTCGATGTTTCTGAAAAAATATTGAGAAGTGTTTTGACATTTCTGACACTCCTTCTTCATTTTTTGGTGTCAAAAACTGTCTGTAAGAGTTGATTTGACTTGACAAATATTCTCACTCCTTAGAAGAACAGTTTATGCCAAATTTACTGTTTAGTGATGCTATTTCCTACAGATCTGTGGCTCAGCCTTATTTAACATACTTAACAAAAGTTAACTATAAGACAACACAAGTTAACTATTGTATTTTCATTAAATATGTCTGTCTTAAAGCCTTAGATTCTTGGAGCAAGTGTCTGTGCAAGAGTACCTGTTTTCATTAACAAAAGCAGAATGATTTTTAAGTCTTAGGAATAAAGGAAACACTTAAAAATGTGAACATTTGAATCTATAGTCTCTAAAGAGCAGAATGCAAACATCTCATGTGGTGACTATTTCAAAGCCTCACCATTTTTAGATAGAAAATTAATTTCTAGAAGTCATGAAAAGGTTTTATTAAGCTGGAGTTTGTCATCATACAATTGAAAGGCTGAGCTGGACTTTGGCTGAGGTAACAAATCAGCAAAAAAAAAAAAAAGGGAAAGGCAATGCCACACTCATCAAAATAAAAGGACATTTTCACTGTCTCAGTGGACTCTGGATCAAGACCCTGAACGTTTTTATGTGTGAGTTTATGTTATGCATAATAGAGCCCCTAATAAGTTTCCCTGTAAGAGGTTTTTAACCAGATGCAGAGGAATGTGGAGCTGACTTCATATGGTACCTCTGTACCAGCAAGTATCTCCCTCATAGCTCATTGTGCCCTGGGTGTTCAGTCCTGCAAGCCACGGAAGGCACATGATGTGAGAAAGAGTGTACCTGATACATTAAATTATTCCTAGCAGCTAATATATTAATATTAGTGTTTGGTGTGGTCTTTATTGTGTCTTCTAGAAATAATTTTCATGGATGTTTTAGTGACTTATATTGTGTAATACACTTTTCCAGGAGTAACTGAATGTAAACATAAACACACATATGTGCACACCACCCTTCCTTTTCTTATGAGATTGTTACTGTTGTTGTTATTTTATGGTGGTTTCTTATAAGCTCCCCCAGGCACACTAGCTTATTAATTTTATTTCTGTAGTCCTAAGTTCCTAATTTTATGATTTTTGGCCCTTATTCAAAAAGGTACTTAAAGAAAATCTTTAGTGAAGTTTCTGCAGAAATATACTGAATGAGTGTAATTTTTAGGTGCAAGGAAAAGAGATAAGAAAAGTGTGACTCTTAAAATTCTGTGTCTCTGTGCCTTACAAAAAACTTGACTGTGTATATAAATAACCTTATTTTTTAGAGACACCACAGCAGTATAGGTTAGAGCTGCCTGGATGCTGCAATGTAAGAACTTGGAAGAAATTTGGTTACACTCATCTTGCATTTGACAAGTCTGCTGGCCTCTTAAACTGCGGCTTGTCGATTACATTGTATTTGTTATTGTCTGGGTTTGGGGCTAAGTAATGTGTAATGCAATATTAATGTAGCGAGCTGTTATTATTCATTATCTATTTGTATCTTCTCTCATTAAATTTTACCATCTAATCAAGAAGGACAAATGTCTGACTATTGATCTAAGGTAAGAATCACCCAGTGTAAATTACAAATGTCAAATATTCAAAGTAAATGATCCAGGCAAACCACCTCCTGTTTGTCCAAGCTGTTTGCAGCAATTTATGAACAGAAACATCAGTAGAAATAAGAGCTGGTTCATAAGCAAGGAAATATGCTTAATGTATCAGATACTTTATTTGTAATTAAAATCGTTCCAAGGGACCCATAAGGATCATCAAGTCTGACTCCCTGCTCTTCACAGGACTGCCTAAAACTAGAACATATGATCAGTTCTGCAGGAGACGTGATTTTGGGGGCTATTAGAAGATATGTAACTGTGGAATGTGTTATTTGACTAGAAGGGCCTGGCTCAAATCTTCTCCATGTCTCAGAGGGACCAGATTAATCTGGGAGTTCTGCAGTAAGAACAAATCCCTTTGAGCATACTGAACAGCAAATTCACCCCAGGGGAAACTCACATCCTTCACAGTCAGGACCAATCTCCAGTTAGTAACAAACTGCTGAGATCCATCCTTTACATCTACTTAGCTAAAGTCTGGATATTCATTAGAACAAAACTTCTATAAGGGTGTCACTTCATGTCTCTCTGGTGTATCAAGAGAAAAATAGTGCACTAACCATTAGGGTCTAAATCTACTCCACTCACTTTAAAGATATATAATTTATTAGTAAAATAGAAAACTTATTGCAATCAGAGTAGGGAATAAAATGAAGCAGCATCATGATTTTCATGGCCATACCAGTCTGTGATTCCTAAATAGAAAGTGCTATTCCATTTTCTTTCATTAGTAGGGTGACATTACGTAGCAGAGTAAGGGAATCTCCATCAGCAGTGCAGAACACCTGCCCTACACCCTTTATGTGAGACATGGCAGCCAACAAGATCTTGTTCTGTGCAAGAATATGTGTTTCTAAAGAGCACTTAAAGGAGAGTTATTTTGCATTCCCCTGGCCACAATGCAGGAAAAGTGACAGAACAAGCGTAGAGTGCTTCACCAGATGTATGGCCAGTATTATTGTCACCAGTGGATCTGCTGCTTCTCTGCCATTACTTCTCAGCCTTCTCATAACTAAGATATTGCTGTTCAAGATCATTCATTCTTGTAAGAGGAGTTGTCTAAATGAGGACAAATCTTGATATACTAGCACCCAGATATGGCACATTAATTTTGTCCCAGCCTCAGCCAGCTGAATGCTCTTTAGTTTCCCTTGGCTGGCACTGGTCCCTAGCCAAGAGGAACTCCTTTGCTGGTGAATTTCAGCAGAAGTTCAGCTGTAGCAATCTGCACTGGACACAAGACTTCATTGTTTGCTGTCCTATTAATTCTTTAAACTGTGTCAATTTTTATATTCAGGTGTCAAATTTAATAACCTTTGTCAATGAGGCAAATTATAAAGTAAATTTGTACAATTAAAAGATAGAGATATTTGTAGGTAAGGTTTCAAATCAAGTTCAGGAATGTAAATTGAATTTCTAACTCTGTCATGGGTTTTCTGTGTAATCTGAGGCTTTGGTTTCACATTTGTAAAACTGGAATACATTTGTCTCATCCATTTTGATTGTAAATTCTTTGAGATTATATCCAGCACCAGGCACATTTCCAGTTTTCTTCTGAAACTCTTTGGAGCACTGCAAATGAATAAATCTGATTTTTTGGGAACGCCCAAAAACTCTTGAAGTAAACAAGTTGTTGTTTTGTTTTATTTTTTGGTTTTTTTGGTGATGGGGGTCAGAAACCAGAAGGAGCTGTTGAATTAAGTTTCTGTGCTGCAGATGAAGCCTCAAACTCTAAAATCTTCCAGACTTACTGGTCATGTGGCACTTTTTCACTGTCCTTCTCAGTCAGTATTGAAAACAGGCACTATGTTCTTAAGTAATTTCTTCATTGGCCTGTTTTCTGGGGATGGCCTTGGGGACCAGGGTTTGGATGGGACATAATATCTATTTAAAATGGTAGATTTTCAGAGCAGCTTTCAAAATGTCACAAAATCTCCCTGACTTTTCTGATTCTATTACTTTTAATTCTTTGTTAGAATAAAATTCAGAGCACAACAGACCCTTCTGTGACTGCAGTAGTAAGACAGAGGAACTGCTACCTGTATTGTGAAGTGTTGGGGCAGTGTTTATTGTTTGCTGTGGCAGGAAAATTAAAAGTATTTTAATTTTATTTTTCCTTAACAAGTTCTGAGGGAATAAAGCACAGCTTGATTTTGTAGAAGTGCCCCAAAAACGACTGTTTAGCCAGTCTAGCATTTGTTTCAGTCCAACAATGGATGAGAATGCTTTGAAGAAAGTGAAGCATGCATGTGCAGCCTGGGAGCTGCCTTCCATTAGTTTCCATCTCCATAGGTGTGTGGGCTGCTAGAAATCTTATATCCTGAAAAGCGTTAGGTACCAGTCGTGATTTCTACCTTCAGTAACTACAATTTGAGAAATGACATCCATAGGAGACAAGATGTCCCTTATCCAGACAGATCAGATTTCAATTTTTTACCCTAGTTGCCATAGTCATAGGCCTGAGCAACCCAAGGACTGGAATTTTTGATCAGAAGAGCAGCAGTGGGGCTCACTGCAGGTGTAAACATGGACAATCAACTTTGGATTGCCTGTGTGAAGACCCATGTTATTTCCTTATCTGGATTATTCTGTCTCCAGCCTTCCCCATTGCCCTGGCAATTGAGAGTTAATTATATAAAAGATAACGAAAAAGTGAAATGCATAATGAGTGCAAGATTATAAGAGCGTACAAAATGAGCATTAGGTTGGTCCATAAGAATGTAATTCTTGTGCTGTTACAGCAGTTAAAACTGAAGTTATCTAGTAGTATGTCTTAAATGCTAAGCTTATAGCAGAGAATTTGTGTTGCAGGGCTACCATCTTCACTAGTTAGGGCAAGGGGCTGAGAATGGGCACACTCAAGCCAGGCCCCTGCTGTGTCTTGTGCTGGGCAGAGCACAGAACCTGCAAGAGATGTATGTGTGAACAGCATATGCTGAAAGGCTTTTGGTTTCCAGACTTCTTACCTGGACAGTTGAGGCAGCCTTGTGGGGTACCACAGGCTTCCCTGACATGCCTCAGTACAGCACAATCATCAGCATCATCTGTATGTATAAAACTTGAGCTTATTCAAGGAGTATTTTTGCTGAGATTGTCTTGCCATCTATGAATTGGAGACAATTCATCATATTATCCCTTATGGAGGGTCTTATTATCCTTGATTAAGTTCTGTTCTCAAAGTGCAGAGTGGAGCTGGGCTGTTCATGCCTGGGACTGGTCCTTGCTGCCTGGTCCTTAAGTCCTTCCATGATCTACATCCGTCTGTTGTCTCCTGAACGGTATCTAAAGAAGGCCTGTGTCTTTCTGTGCAGTGCCTAGCACAGGAGTTTCTTGTTCAAGACTGCTTGCTTTTGTGGCAGTGAGTACTGGTAGCAGTAACCATATGATAATACAGGTCTAGAAATACAGCATAAAAAACAATTATCCCTCCTTTTGCACTTTTCTTCTCTATTAACCTGAGCTACAAATGCAGTTAGATGGATGAGTTGTCATCCCTTAGTGTTTGATTTTTTGGTCATGCCTTTCTGATGCAAAGAGAAGAAATTTTTCGTTAAGTAAGAGTGCTGTCAAACTTCAGAACGTGTTCTAGTTCTGAATGTTTTGGTCTCTTGTTTGTAATTCCCTATGTTTCAGATCTCAATTAACTGTCTTGCAGACAGTTAATGTCTTGCAGCATTGTTAATTCACACCAAGATATTGCTTCTCTTATTTCTTCACTGATTAGCTAATGTAGCTTAATTTCAGTGAGGGGTATGCATGTTAAATGGCCTGCTGCAATCAAAATGCTTTTTAGTTTTGAAGTTTCTTTAATGCTGTTACAAATCTGTTCTTTGTGATAACATGTGTTTATCCTACTGAAAATCTCTTCCTGTAGATCATTTCGTTTGCACAAATTGCAAAAATATAAGTATAAATGAATTGTGGAACACTGCTATTTATCATGAGTTGTGAAAGCCAGAAAATTTACTTGTTACAGCCATAAAAAGAGAATTCACTGGAGAACTGGATGGCTTGGGAGATGGATCATAGGTAATGGAGAGCACAGGATTTCACAACCAGGACATCTGCACAAGTCCAACCCAAAGGTCCAGTCCAGCAAACACTCCCCCACAGCAATCCACAAAAGTATCTCTCCCACAGCAATCCACAAAAGCAAACAAAATATCAGGATGTGCAAGAAATGGAATATAAAATTGTCTGGATATACAGTGTAACCATCTGCCCAGAAAAAAATCCCAACAAAAATTACCAATAGCAGAAATATATCTGAAAAACCACCTTCTTAGTCCAGGTTAGAAGTTATTTTTCATGCCTGCTTTCTCTTATACAGACACTTTATATGTGAGCTATGTTTACACTGGCACAGTGCTGCAGGCAGGACCCGACTGTAAGAGTCATGACCTGTCTTCAAAAGGGCTGGTTAAAACTGTGGTATTGTGAGCAGAAAAAAGGAGCTGCTTCTTGGGTGCAGATATGGTTTTCAAACACCTGTCTCCCTGGGCAGATAGAGCTGTATTTGTGGGAGAGGGATGCAGTGGGTATGTGTTGCAGGACAAGGGCACAGACAGGGCTGTGCATCTTCCCCCAAATCTTACTCATCCCCGTCTCCAGACACCAGAATGATTAAAGAGCAATAACAGCATCTGTGTCCACACTCCTCACTTCCAGCCAGCATCTGGCCCCAAAGGTCTTGTACATTTTTCCCTAGGGCCCATCCTTCAGTGCTTGCTCAATCTGCTCTTTCTTTGCTGTTTTCCCTCTTCTTCTCCTTGGACTTCTTTTTCAGATGGCTTTCATATCTGTATTATCCTTCAGAAAAGCAAAAGAGAGCAGAGTACTCCAGACTATATGCTTTGGCTGGTGGCATAGGAAAATTGAAAACTACTGGTTTTCTTTGAGCATACTGGTCAGTACTTTAGCTTGGCAAACTGTTTAATACCACTGTGCTCTTTCTGTCTGCCTCTGTCAGTAATGGATTGATTCTAACTATCATTTAATCAACTGTTTTATGGGCAGTTTTATATTAGAATGAGGTGGACACTTAGAATTATGACTCTTAAACAAGCTTATGGTTTCTTAATCATGCTTAAACCACTGCTCATGTTCATCTAGTCATGATTTTGTCCTTTCCCTTCCATTTACTTCTGTTCTCTGAACATCTGGAAGTTCCTGTGAAGGAAAAAAAAAAGTTTATTGCTTAATCTGTTTCCAAGTTAATATTTGACTTTGTGCATTCTTATGTCAGTGAAATCCAAGTAAAATGCATTCCTATAAAAAGGAGTAGAATAGCACCAGATAGTTCCTAATGTGATGTGTTAGGGACTAATATGTTTCTCTTTGCATTTTGATAGAGGGCTCTGGCTTTTCTCTAACTTTCAGCTCATGATTTTTACCTTCCACTATTCAGGAAGTAGGATAAATTTAGGGGGGTTATGCATCTTCTGAGATAGTTTTTAAGGGATTTTTATTTTCAACGTGTGCAGGAGGATCAAGGTCAAAAGGTATGTCCGAATCCTCCATTATTATGGTGAAAGCCCTTGAAAGTTTCCTTGAACATTTGGCTGTTTTTGGGAGCTGGTCAAGAGAAAATTCCTTGGTAGGGATCTGCAGTCGGTAGACTGGTCTCCAGTATTTTGGAATGCAAGTTAAGTAGTTGCCACTAGATGACACTATAATCTACTGGTATGGTATCTAAATCAGCATTTCAATACATTATAATAGTCAACTTGTTCTTCACACGAGCAGTTTATTAGACTTTTTTGCTGGATCCAGTCTGAAGCCACTGGAATTCAGCAAAATGTGAAATTATCTGCTCTTTTTTCCACCCTAAATGCTATTAGCTAGAAGGGCAAAAATATTATCCACAAGTCCTGGGCAAGTGCTAGAGGACAAGACTTGCTAGGAATAGACATTCCTAATTACTTAGATGTAATTAATTTCTGAATCTCCCCCTGAGCTCCTGTTAATGCTGCCTGGCATCTCTAGTAGTTATATTCACTGTGTGTTGTCCTCCTGGCTTGATGGTGCTTTTGTCAGATATCACTGTCTGAAGGAGAGGAAGAAGTGGTGAATCAGGTCCCTTTTAATTAGGTTACAGATAAGATCCATGCCTAGCAAACTGGTGTAAAAAGAGGCTGAAAGGATACTACTGTTTTTAACCTAACCTGAGTCATGAGTATGTTCTCTTTTGTTCTTATTTAATGACTTGTTTCTCAAAGAGTTAAAGAAAAAGTGTTCCATGTGAAGTTGGACTTCTTGGATAAACAGAAGCAATGATTGTCCTTGTATTCACCTCACTTGTTTCTCTGCCTTGTGCTCTAAAAAGCAGATAATTCAAGAAACCTTTTTTGCACTCTTTTAATATGTATGTTTACCTTTCTGAGTTGCAGCTTTGAAATTGCATTTTTTTTTCCCAAAACATTGAGCTGGGGCTTAATGTGATGAATATGAGTTTGCTTGTGTGACAGAAGCAGCCTTGCTGTTACAGATGTGGTTGGGACAGTCACCTGTGTGTTAGTTTGCCTTCTGCTACAGAAGGCAACTTTTACAGAAAGCATTACTTCAAATGCCAATGGACTTTCAGTTTACTTAATTACTGTGCCTTTGTATGTAGCTGACCTTTGTTTCCAGGCTGCTCAGTGCCATAAAAAATGAAGTGCTCTATCACAAGAGTCAGCTGTCATGCAGGTTTTCACTGTATCATAAAAAGGAACAAAGAACGCAGCCACCCAAATACCACAAAATAAACCCGAGATTTTTTTTTTCACTTTATAATTTCAGATTTGTTCAGGAATTGTCCAAAAAAGAGCAGCGAATAGCTGAGACGTGTCACATGCAAATCCTCCGACGGGGTTGAGAGTTAGCAGTACAATGAGATAGGCTAGGCAGTCTCCAGGCAGAGCTTCCATTTCCTAACATGATCTTTTGGAAGTCTACCTTTGCCTTCCAAAAGTCACCTTTAAAATTTGCCATATGATGTAATACTGATAACAGCAGCCTCCTGTAAGACCATTTCCAGATCAGAGTCCTAGCCTAGCAATGGCACAGGACACTGACACCAGTGCTCACCACTAAATAAGTACTTGTGAGAGTCAAATATTCTTAGCCTAATAGTCATGTGAATTTCTTCCTCCTTGTACTATTGTCCTGGAAGAAGTCATGGCTCTGAAGATATCAGTGCTACAAATGTATTTAATTAGAATGACGGAAAATAATCAATATGTGTCCATCAAGCTGAGTGGAAATGGGAAAATGAATATATTGGGCAAGACTAAGCAGGGATGAGAGTGCAACCACTGACTGTTTATATAGTCTGCTTGCTTTATGCTGGGGACCTGTATTTGGCTGAACTGAGAGATCCTTCAAATAAATCACTTGAAATAAAAGTGATCAGAGATATGCAGCGGTGTTTCAGAGTCTGTGTCAGAGATGATGCAATAGTAATTTTTTTACTTCTTGCCTTCCTGCTAATTCTGTCTTCAACAAGAACCTGTTAATGTGGACAGCAACCATAGTCTGTGTTCTGCTGTTTGTGTGCTGGTTTTAAACCAGGTTCAGCAGGAGGGATTTGGAAAATGTCTTGTAGCATATCTGTATGTGCAGATTGGGGCTGGGGGAGGAGTTCTCTGTGCATTCTTATGCTTAAAATCAAGTTACTGTTACTGAAAGAACTTTGATGATATATGAGACTGAGAGGGAGTGAAATGCAGGTCTGCATTTTAAGTTTTCTTTCAGAATGGAAAAAAAAAGAAGGGTCTGTATTTCTCCTCCTTGCCAGTTTCTCAGCTTCTTGTCTTCTGCTGAGATGCCACAAGCAATTCTGTGTGCAGTGTCTGCAAGCGGCCGAAACAGGGCAGTGATAATTTCTGTAGCATCACGTGCACAGACTCTGCCTCACCCTGGGTGCCTAAACAATGCTTAGAAGAACATTTTTTTCTTGAAAAAGTCTAGCACAAAATTCTGGCTTAAAACATATAATGACTGCAGCAAAAGGAAAGCATTTTTAAGCCAGAAGGCCACACACAGCAGTGGCAGGAAGGGGTGGGCCTTGGTCTCTGAAGGTCTACTTGTCGCAGTGCTGGGCTTTTCTTCTGTGTGAGCTGCAGCAAAATACCATTGATCAGTCAGAAGAAAGATGTTGGCTGCACTAGAAGTGCGGTCTGAGCTTTGCTTGTGCTTTCTGGAATGCCACAGTACCAAGGATTTTTTTAACTGTTAGAAAGGACTAGTATTCAGTCAGTAGCCGTGGGGACTTAGGGCAAGGACTGAGGCAAGAATGAGTAAATGGTGTGATACGATTCACAATGTGTCCCCTTGTGCATTCATAGGGAGAGCAGAAGTGCTGGTATTATTCATTTTCATGAACGGTGATTTTCCTGATGTCGCTCCTGTAGGTATTTCACATACCTGTCCTCACACCTCACCTGCTATTCCTGCAGGCAAACGTGACAAGCAGAGTTTCATCACAAGAAAAGTGGGTGAGAGCAGGATGAGAATTAGGCCAGCAGAATGTTTTCCTGTCTTCAAGCATGTTTGCTTTCATGTGTGCATGCCATCCAGTCTATTGAAGCCATCTGCCCAGCTCTAGTGCATGTGCCTATGGAACACTTTCCTCAGCTTCATCTTTAACCTACACATTAAAGTCTGAGAGAAAAAAGTAAGCTCTCATGCCAAGTGATGTTTGTGGGGATGTTAGAAGCTGGAAAAGAACACAATCACATGGCCTTGACAAGCCAAGTGTGCAGGTGGATGGGAAGTAATTGAATATTCCATAATGCTGGGTGTCACATCCCATTTTCTCAGTAAATTCAGAAGTGTAGATACACACTACTCTGGCTCATGTTGATAGGCACATAAACCTCATTTTAAGAAAGCACTTGAAGAAAAGGCTTGTTTTATTGAGAAGTTGTACTGTATGTTGGTGCCTGTTGGTACCTGTAATGTCATGCTACAGGTCAGAATTAGCAATCCAACAGACGAAGAAGCACCTTCCACAACTTTCACTGCCTCTGGATTGAGCTGACAAAGCAGACATAATTCTTCTTGAAACAAGCAAGCAAAAATCAGACAAAGGAAGGAGACACCCCGAATAAAAAAAA
>WAAE01015972.1:0-35457 GCA_013400495.1 Nicator chloris
AGCCCTTGATTTGCTTTAGTGCCTTTTAAAGTACTTCTTCTGAAGAAGGAATATATGTGTGCACATAGGAGTTATTACCAGCTAAAAACTCTGTCTGCTGATATCCCACCTTAAAACACCACGTGTATCTATTCTAAAATCAGATGTGACATTGAAAAAATATTTGAGAGGTATGTTTGTCTTTTGATCTTTATAAATTCCTCACATACTTCTACTGATCGTGACCTTCCTGCTACTTTCAGAGGTGTACAGAAATGAGAACCATCCCTTATGTGCTGCCAATTTTTATCTTACCAGTGAGGAGTGATATTTTTTTCTTTTGGTACAGGGGGTCATTCACAGGCCTGCATGGGAGTTTTAGCTACATCAACCAGAGGAGTAACATAATCATGATTATTAATGTAACACGTAATGGCTGGTCCTATTATATATATAACTATATATAATAGTAAAGTGGCTTGCTGTCTTGTGCATTAATATTGATTTTGAGATGAGATCACTTGCCACAGAATTTACTGCAGCTTTGATTTCGGTCACAAGTAAAATGATTAAAGCATGTGCTATTTTTAAGAGCAGGCCCTTTCAGCTGCAATAGAGAGTGTCTCAGTGGCTGATCTGAACTGGTCCATACAGTAAATATGAGATCACTGGAGCTGTTGAAGTTTTGGGACGATGACAAGCCTGATAAGCAGATGAGAGGCACATTTGTAGATGCTCTGTATTACTTCTCTGTCAAAGCTTTTAGTTTGTCCACTTATTCTTATGCTTGCTTCTCCTCTTGCTTCCCCAAGCAAAAATCATCAGAGAATTTTTGAGTGGGGTAAGAGCTTAGGTTTAAAAAATTAACAAACAAGGCTGATGGATATTTTTGCTGTTTGCACCCCTTTATGTGAATAACTGCAATGCTGTGATATTCCATATAAGTTGTGAATCCACCAATATTTAATGAAAATAGTCTGCTGTCTTTTCTAGCAAAAAATTTTGTGTGTTTTTCAGATCATTGACAAAAGTGTCGTATGGTGTAAGAACGCGTCTGGCACATAAAAACATATTTACTGTTATATCTCCCTGTGTCTAAACTAACCAGGTTTTAATGCACTCATTTGATGTCAAGTTGCTGATTTTACTAATCACTGTAACTTCTTAATTGAAATGTTGACTAGTTTCCAATTTAATACTTTATTGGAATCCATTGTAACATCAGTCTTGCTTGTAAAAATTAAACATTCAACCTTGGGATTGATTTTTAGCTGCTCACAAAGTATTTATGCTTTTTTTTAAAATCATTCACTTTCTTCTAATTCTGTATTAAACAATCACCAGTTACTCCATTTTGCTCCAGGGCTGATGACAACCTAACAGACTCCTTATTACTCATTCAAGATAACTGAAATGGTAACAAAATGTTGGGGTGGGGAGATGCTCTTTGGGTTTTTTTCTCTGCAACTTCTTCAGATTATCTTAGAGTCAATGAAAACCACCACCAAGGAGCCTAAGAGCTCCTTCTCCATTGCACCATCTTCCTGTAGGTCTATTATTAGTACTTGCCAACATCAAAAATTCTAACAGAAATTGTTGCTATTTGCCATCTTCTGAAGATTTCGGCTGGAAAATGCGTGAAAAGTAAAATATAGTTGCCTTTTCCACTTCCTTGTCTTTTTAATCTTTCTGTCCAGCAACACAATAAAGAAATTGCATATAAAATAAAATAAATATGCAAACTTTCAGAAGGCCTTAATTTGTGTGCTTGATGGTCAAACATTCTTTCTACCTCTGACTCTCTTATGAGTTCCAAAATTCTACAATATTAATATAAAATTTATTAGTTATTAATAATATCTTCTTTTTTACGATCAGTACACACTCTGTTTGCTCATATGTACATACATATGTGTAAGAGAAATTCTGCATGCATGTATGTGTAGCTGCTTTCATTTCCAAAATCAGCTTGTGTTCTCAAGCACTGTGGCCTTTCACAGATGTGAAAGCCTGTATTTCTGAATACCTGTTAAAGTGTTCTTACACAATTTCAGATTATTAATCGTGTGTTTTTAATTAAATTCTGCCTCCTGCCTGATCCGGCTCATAATTGTTTTCAGCCTTTTGAAACTGGCTCTTTGAAAGCATCAAGGATAGATATTGCTGGTTTGGACTTCCTTCATTTGAATCATTGCAAATATTAAACAAAATCACCTCTCCCTCAGGCTAATGATATTCTCTATGAAGAATAATTAATATCAAATAAATTGTTTCATATCCTTGAGATTTTTGCATTTGCATTCTTATCCCTGATTTATTTATGTAAATGAATTTGGGAAGAATTAGCATGTTGTAATGCAGCTTGGGTAAAAGTCAGTGCAAAGTAGAACCATTTAAGGAGCAGCAGAAGCCAAGTTATTTCTGAGATGAAAGCTCAAGATCAGCCTTTTTCCTAGGAGACCTGACCTTTTCTCTGTTAGGGTTATAGTCCTGCACTGACTACCTGCCCTCCACACTCATGTGTTGACAGCATGCAATTCTCTTACTTAGGTGTTTTAAAAGTATTGAGTCCGTCATTCTTCCCTAAACACTGTAATACAAATATAACCTTCAGCATCAAATGAAGAAATTATATTTATGTTTTCAAAGAGATACAAGTCAGATATTAAAGTGGCTTGGTTTGGTTTGGTTTGACTTTTTAACCAAATTCATGAAAGCTGAAAACTTGGATGAGGAAGATGCTTTTCTGTGATGACATAATTATACAATTATTTTGGCTTCTTTTGACAAGACCAAATTAAACAGAGCTCTCCGAATTTTATCTTGCAGTGATAACTGTCAACTTTGGTGTGTTAGAACCATTCTGCAGGAATCTGACATATGTGGAGAGCAATGGAATGGAAAAATGTAGGCTTATTTTTTCCCTGTGATATATCTGCATTTTGGGTAGACTTTTTGATCATTCACTGAACTGTGAAAGACAGAAACTAATGGTACAGTAGACTTAAATAAGCCCAGAGACATCAACACGTGGTAAAAGCTTTCACAGAAAATCTTCTCTTCCCTCTTACACCTGCCTGTAGGTAGATTAATTTCCAGCAGTGCCCTCAGCAGGTCAGAACAGCAGATCTCCAAGTCATGCTGACAGTACAGTCTGATGTTTTCCACCCTTCACCTAAAGGACCTTGGGCCTCACAGTCACGAGGCCTGTGGCATCTGCTGGTAAGTGTGTCACCAGTTCATCCTTTGATCCATGTGGTTGGGATTCTCAACTGCTTGGTACTCCCAGACCTCGAACATCTTCCAATAAAATCTCTCCTTCTCAGGAGACAAACCAAAGCCCACAGTTGTAAAGAAAGCTACAGTGGGAGAAACAGGCTGGTTGAACAGACATGGATGGGTTTTGCCCAGGTGCAATGCAGAGATGGAACAGTGATGTAAAGCATCACAAACCTCCATCTGTCACACAGTGGGTGCATAAAGTGGGTCTACTACACTCAGTAAAGAGTGGTTAAATAAAATTGATAGTTAAACCTGTATCTTCAGCTTTTGTGCTTTTGCCTACCTGACTTGTATGGCCACAAATCATTGCCCTAGGTGACCAGGGTGGGAAATAGAGGAGAGGTGTAGTCTGGCTCTGTCAGGCATCACAGCTCTCACAGAGTGCCACTAGAACTGCAGAGAGCAAAGGTGAACTTGGAAAGAAAATCTTGATCTCTGCCACATGAAAAAAAAAAAAAAAAAGGCACATTATGACGTAATTTAAAATAAAAGGTTTTGCTTCAACTTTCTTGAGATGAAATTAAGGTACTATGTTTTGCAGCAAAATGTAAGATCTTCGTGCAGAAAAATCCTCCGTCAGCTGTACTGAAGAGATTTCCCAGATTGTTCCATCTCTGCTACAGCTTTCTGCACTTTGTCTGGGACTTAACATTTTAAGAGGAAAGAAAAACCACACACAAAACCTGTGGCTTACTGAGTCATTTACTGGCACAGGGCCTTGTTTAAATATCTTCCTGAAGAGGTTGCCTTTGCTCACCCTTTCTCTGAGGATTTCTAATGGATTTCTTTGCCTGAAATTAGGCCAAGTAGTTTCCTCAAAAGAATTGAAAATTTTAAAGGGTTACCATTCCTTTTCAGTTTAAATTTATCTAAATTTAGCTGATTTCATCCATGGATTTGTAATGCTCTTCCTTCCCCCTATCCAAATAATGTGTTTCTGGTTGTGCTCTATTGCATTGCCTCTGTTCTGAAAACAAGCCAGGACTTCTCTGGCTGTTTCTACGCTCATGGGGCTGGTATTCGCCCGTGAAACAGATGCCTGCTGCCTCAGTAACACAGTGTCAGTGCAATAAACCACCTTTCTCAGTGTCTCATATGATTCCCTACAGGATGGTCAAGCAGTGGAGCAGACTGCCCAGAGGCTGGGCAGGCTCCATCCATCCTTTGGGGGCTCCAAGCCCTGCACAGCCTGGCCTGAGCCCATAACTGCCCCTGCTGTGAGCAGGTGCTTGGACCCCTCTGGAGGTCCATTCCAGCATGCATGATACCACAATCCTTTCCTGGGAGTCTGTTCAACAATTGGCTTGTTTTTATTTTATACAATAATAGAATTCATTTACAGTTAAAGGTCTTTGTCCATATCCTGAAATTCAACCACAGTTTCCAAAATGCACAGCTATGCAAACATAGATCACTGCATCACCAAACTGTGCTTTGAGATTTTCTTTGTGTAAAATTAGGTTAATTAGCAGATCTATGTGGACACTGTTGTCATAAACACGATAATTCTCTTAGAACCTCAATATCAATTCAGTCTTCTGCTTCTCCACTCACCCAGCATTTTTACCTACATGATTCTACTGACAAACAGCAGTAGCACATAGCACTATGACATAAACTGCTGTTGAACTGAAACTGTGTTTTCCCATAACGAAAATCTGCTTCCACTTTTACAGATATACTCTTACCTTTGAATCTAATACTTTCTGACACTGTCTGGGAGAATCTAACCAAATGTGTTTCTCTAAGATTTTGTCTTCAAAATGAGCATCAAATTTTCTTGTGGAAACTGATTCTCACCTCAGAAACATAAAGTAGCCAAGCTCATACAGGTGTCTACAAGAATGAGCACATTGTGCAACTCTACAGGAACATTTTCCTTGATATGTGCCAGAAATTAATATTTTTCTGGGAGACCAAAAAGATTTACTTTCCACTTGAGATGTTCCAAAGTAATTACTTTTACAGTCCTATTAAGATGATATTAAATAAATTATAGAATGCCAAGTGCCAAAGCCCTTGCTAAAGACTTGATTGCACCAAAGTGTCAGAAATTAATAACATGATATACAGAGATGTCCAAAAAAGGAGGATTTGTAGGAATTCCATCTCTGTTTTTAAGTTCAGTTTTATACATGAAAAACACCATTCCAAAGAAAATTCTCACACTGAAATTTTCAGACAATTTGCTATGTATTCTGTTCTGGAAAGAAATATAAATATCTAGTACTGTGAGGATTTGCATATAATCAGTTTCTGCTGTTTATTTCAATTTCACTACTTCTCATAGTTTATTTGAAAATTCATTTTAGTATAAACCTCCAGGAGAAGTCAGTGAGTGCACTGCTTGTATCTTTGGTGTGTGCTAAAAGTTTGCATTTATTCTGCTTAGGCAAACTAAAAATATAACTGGTAATGTTGAAGAGTTGATGGCGATTTTTACTGGAAAACACAAAATACAGTGAATGTGTCCCTGAAATATTTGTTAAAAATAGTTCTGGAGCTTGTGCAAGACCACTTTCAGTTCTATCTAAAACATCTAACACATTTATATTAATTATGATAATATGCAATTACTTATATAAAACCACAAAAAAATCCTGGACTTGTGAAATTGGTATGATTTTTAGCATTCATTTCAGAGAAAAAAAAATCATTCAGTGTGAATTTCCAAAAGTAATACAATAACCTTTTAAAAGTGATAACATACTAGTTCTTAGCAAATTAATCTGTGGTTCAAAATATATGGTAGCAGAGCAAAAAGGTCTTTAGTAAGATTTTGGGACTATTCTGTGCAACAACAACGAATTTTCTAAAGTGTAAAGCACACCATGGCATTTCTTTAGTTTCAAATCACTGAATTTGTAATGCAGTCACTTCTGTAGACAGAGCTATTTCTGTGAGATGTATGCAAAACATGTCTTCACCAAATTAAAAAATGTAGCAGACTGTGTGATGTCCAATGAGACCACTATCTAAGTGGTTTAATCTAAGATGTCATGGAGCCATACACTAATGAAGAAAGAATTGAAAAATTTAACCCAGTTTTTCTCTATCAGTGGACACTAGGGGATCATGAGTCAGGTGAAGAAACTCAGTCCTTCATTCTGCTAAATTTACAGAATTGTTTGATATCATTATTATTTTTCCTTAAAACACTATATGTGAATACTGTGTAGTTTTTATTCTTTTTGCTCTATCTCAAAACACCTTGCAAAGGGGACAGGTATATTTATTGGTTTTATATAAAGAAGATATTTTTGTTTTATATCTTAACATTCTTATTTCTTCTACTTTAAATTGAAAAATATTTTTTAAAAAATCTTTATAAAAGGAAAATAAATCAAGCCAGAGAGGAAAGATGTCAGAGTGCTCCTTTTGATGATGGGACTATTCATATTATTACTGTTCAGTAATTCTTCAGGCTGGGCAGAATGCAGGGTGTCATTTGTGTGTATTGAGGTACTGGCATGGAGATGTGACTTATTTTTGTCAGCAAACCCAGCACCATCTTCTAGGTATAAGCACATTTCTATCTGATTGCTACTGTGAATAAAGTAGAGGATACATACTTTTATATTTTTTTCCTTCAATATTTATAAACTTTGTCCCATCGGGCTAGCAGCAGGTTAGCAAGAACAACTAAAGCTTTTCAGTATGTTGAAAGAAAAAGCCTTACACAGTCAGTAGCTCTCATTTTCAGCTGTCCCTCATGGCACTTAAATGTCATTTCAAACTTCACTTCATCACCTTGGTGAGCTAATGCGCTCTACAGCCTCACCAGATGTATTTCTCTGAGATGCAGTAAGCACTTCACATGGCTTCACCCTCTCACCCCCCCTCCTGAGAAACAGTCTTGAGTGGTTATTTATATGTTAAATTGCAGGAGAACTATGGATGAGAAATACCAGTTCTAGTATAGCCTATGAACTGATCTACATTTCTTTCAATGCAGTGAAATGGGGTCACATAGAGACAAGCAAACCAGGGACAAAAAACCAGTGGATTATTGCAAAACCAGAGCCAGATGCCAAGGAAATACTTGAAAGAGAAGCAAGCAAGAAAACAAGAGAAGTATACTGGTAAAATCAAATAAAACACTTACCTATCTCTCAAGGTATATTTGCAGTGAAGACTTGATTGTGTTCTGAAATGCACTGCCTACAAGTATAAATCCATTGACTTTAATTGCATTTATTTCTGGTTTTGCGAATCTGATGAGTGATAGAGGTTAATGCACCGATGCCCAATCATTGCCTTTTCTTCTAAGGTCAATACTGCCTTTCTGTCAAGTAAAGTGTGTCCTTGGGCTTGGCTTCTCGTAGAATCACAGAATCATTTAGGTTGAAGAAGAGTTTCAAGATCATCAAGTCCAACTGTTAACCCAGCACTGCCAAGTCCACCACTAAACCATGTACCACATGTCCCCAAGTACCACATCTACACATCTCTTAAATACCTGAAGGAATGTGACTCCACTACTTCCCTGGGGAGCCTGTTCCAATGCCTGGCAGTCTTTTTGATCAATATTTCTTTATACCCAACCTGAACCTCCTCTGACCTGTTCCTCTTGTTCTGTCGCTGGTTGCCTGAAAAAGAGCCCGATCCCCACCTGGCTACAACCTACTTTCAGGAAGTTGTAGAGACTGATAAGGTCACACCTAAGCCTCCTTTTCTCCAGGACAAACACCCCCAGCTCCTTCAGCAGCTCCTCATATGACTCAGTATCTAGACCAGCTCATGGTCCTTCTGTGGACACACTTCAACATCTCAATGTCCTTCTTGCAGTGAGGGGGCAGAACTGGACACAGCACTTGAGGTTTGGCCTCACCAGAGCCCCATACAGGGGGATAATCCCACCCTGGTCCTTCTGGGATGATTATTTCTGATACAGACCAGGTGCCACTGGCCTTCATGGCCACCTGGGCACACTCTGGCTCATGTTCAGCTGCTGTTGACCAACACCTCCAGATCCTTTTGCCCTTGGCCACTTTCCAGCCACTCTTCCCCAGCCTGTGGCACTGCAGGGGTTGTTGTGACCCAAGGGCAGGGCCTGGTACTTGGCCTTGTTGAGCCTCATACAACTGGCCTCAGCGTCAGTCCAGCTTGTCCAGATCCCTCTGCAGAGCCTTCCTGCCCTCCAGCACATCAACACTCCTGCCCAACTTGGTGTCATGTGTGAAGTGAATGAGCGTTTCCTCAATCCCCTCATCCAGATCATCAGTAAAGATATTAAACAGGACTGACCCCAGTAATGAGCCCTGGGGAACCCCATCAGTGACCAGACATCAATAAGATGTAACTCCATTCACCACCCCTCTCTGAGACTTGCCATTCAGTCCGTTTTTCACCCAGCAAAAGATGCACCTGTCCACACAGTTGGAAGGCAGCTCCTCCAGGATAATGCTGTGGGAAATGGTGTCAAAGGCTCTACCAGAGCCCAGACCAACAACATTCCCACCTTTTCCCTCATCTACTTAGCAGGTTACTCTGTCACAGAGGGGGATCAAGTTTGTCAAGCAGGAGCGGCCTTTCCTAAGCCCATGCTGGCTGGGCCTGACTGCCTGGTTGTCCTGTGCATGCGACATGACGGCACTAAAGATTATCTGCTCCATGAACTTCCCCAGCAATGAGGGGGTGAATCTTGGGATTCTCCTTCTGACCCTTTTCCCCCAAGTTCCAGCCAAAACTCTTCATCTTTGGCTGGACAAAGCTATTCAGCCAGTTTTTTCCCTCACCAGCTCCTCTTTCAGCAGAAAGGAAGGAGATGAAAGCACCTGTGAGATTTTCTCCTTGAAGTATGTCGTCACTAGAAGACATTCTGGGTAGTTTTTGAGCAGAGCTTCACTAAATTGCATGCATACCTGGAATAGATAGGTGGAGAATTACCAAGCAGCTGTGACAGCCCAAAGCCAGCCAGACTTCCTAAGTGCAACACTGTCTGGGAACAATTCCAATCAAATCTACCGCAAGCACTTTAGGTGTTGACACCACACTTATTCTGCATGGGAAACCAATGAACAAACAAAAAAAACCAAAATTCCCAACATTTAAATTCTCTTAAATTTTCAGATGATTTTATAGCAATGTTATAGATACTGTCACAGGAGCATGCTATGCCATCATGCCATTATTCTATAAGGAAATATTTCAAACATAGACATGCACTTCCTCAAGAATGTGGAACATAAGCCCTTTATTATTTTCCTTATTCTTGAAATACACTTTTATAACAGATCTTGGAGAGGCCATCAAACATTCTTTTGTTGAGGCATTTTTGAGAAAACTTATGAAAAATATTTTAAAAACCCACTCTTTTTGAGATCACTGGACAATAAGTGTTGACTTTGCTGACAGAAATTGTGTCTTGGCAGCAATCCACATGCCTGGAGAGAGATTTTTTTTCATGGATTTGAGATGGAATTGTTCCAGTGCTATCTCTGTTCAAACCATCTAGGGGCTTGGACCACAGCTAAACCTCAGATGTACTTATTTAGTTTGCTGCCTACCTAAGGTGTGTCATAAGTACAAAGCTGTGTACAGCTCTCTATACCATGCTCATAATCACTGAAAGGAGTAGCCGAACAAACAGTGCTTATTAGAAACTTCTGTAAACCAGACACATTCCTAATATCTGAAGTATAACGTATTATTAACAACTAAGTCAATGAGTGACAGAATGAAGGAAGATTTTAACAATTATAAAATATTTCCAAAGCAAGATTAAATAATCTCAAGGATGTGACATGGTGTGTAGCCAAACTGGTTTATTCATAAGCTCAAGTACTGACTTTAGCAGCCAGTGGGGCAAAGCTACAAAATAAAAATAAATATTGCTTTTTTTGTTTCCTTTCATTGTTATACCTGCTTTCTTCAACTTTTTATCAATGCTAAGAGTAAAAATTGTGAAAGTGATTAACAGTAATTAAGAGAGAACTCTCATGTAAATTTGCACTTCCTGCATGATCCAAAGCAGCACTGTAATGTGCTACTGCTGGCACACAGCCCATAGGTGGAGTTTGGTAGGTTTAGAAGGAATGCTGGAGTCAAGCCACTGATCACTCTCACTGCCTTGAACTGCCAAGCTGGATAATGCTCTCATTTCACTTCCTAAACTGAACTAGAAAGAAACTATTTTCTTTTGTTCGTCCCTTAGATGAACAAAAGATGATCATTAGTCTGTCAGCACTTATGAGACAGTCATTAACATCTGCCCCCAACACAGGAGTTCCCTCTGATTTTACAGGAATCTCAAGAAAATATTTTCAGTGGAGGTATATCATAATTTCATGGAAACTAGTAGCATTATACTAATTTACACTATCTAAACAGATAAGCCATATATACGAGTTTAAAATGGGGTTTTATTTACAAAACACCAAGAAAAATCACACGAGGAGAGTTTCTGGTGGAAGGATTGGAAGGAATGTCCTGTGAGGAGCAGCTGAAGGCTCTGGGTTTGTCTAGTCTGGACATGAGGAGTCTGTGGGAAGCTCTCATTGCTCCTGAAGCTTCATGAGGAGGGGAAATGGAGAGGGAGGTACTGTGGTCTTGCCTGGGATCCAGTGGAAGGACACATGGGAAAGGTTCAGTGCTGTACCAAGGAAGGTTTGCACTGGACATTAGGAAGCATTTCTTTGCTTAGAGGGTGGTCAAACATTGGAACAGTCTTCCTAGAGAGGTGGTCAATGCCCCAAGAAGGTCAGGGTTTTAAAGACATTTGGACAATGCCCTCAACAAAGTGCTTTAACATTTGGTCAGCGCAAAACTGATGAGGCTCTTGGACTGGATGTTCACTACAGGTTCCTTCCAACAGAAATAGACAATTCTGTTCTCTTTTATGTGTTGTAAATTATAATTTTCTTATGGCTTACTATACAGATGCATCAGGGTTTACATTTTTTATTCTTTGCAGTGCTACAGAACGCTGTTACAACACTATATTTGAGATAAAAATCCAGTGTTTCAGAAAACATGATGACAGGCATGTAACCATGGCTGCAAGAACATTCAGTTCAGCCATAATTTAAGCAAAACAAAGTATATTAAGCATCAAAAGGGGCACTTCACATCTTCTGATTGACATTTGTAGTAGTTTATAATATGGCAAACCTGACACTACAGAACAGGATAAAATATTATAATAAGAAAACTGATTGATTAGTTAATATCTGCATAGCACTTTTAAGTATGAAACACTGCCAGTTTAATGCTAAGAAAGGAGTCAGATTGCCTGACATGTATAAGCTGAGATGAAAAATTACCCTTCTAATGAAGTAATGTACCCGTTAGACTGTAGTATTTAAAATTCCTTTGTGTTCCCTCCAATTATTACTATGGTCAAGCATTTTCTGTTGATCCAGTGAATAAATGGTCAATTATCCTGTTGTACAAAATACAGAGAAGCAGATACTACAACTGTAATAGACGTAGAGCAAGCTTTATTCATTAGCTGAACAAAACATTTTTCCTTAGAAAGCCAGTCATGATTGTCCATGGAGAAAGCATATAGGAAATGACAGCTTACAGCAGCAACTTTCTGCTTCAAGTAGATGGCTAGAGTGATGGGAAGCTTTTTGGGAATCCTGTAGTCTGGACCAAGAGAAATTCATTCTCTTCAATGGGGTGAATTCCAACTAATAGAGTAAATAAGAAGTCAATACATAAACATCCTTTAGAATGCTTAATTTGCAGGAAAACAGAAGGGGATAAAAGTAGAGATAATCTATGAGTTTCTTGATCAGACAATTTTAATAATCTGAATGATACAGCGAAGGACCAGTGACTTTCAAGACAAAGTTTCCAGACCAACAAATAATCAGTTTTTCAGAGACTATCAAAATCTCAATATTCAAGGAAATATTGTCCATATTCTACACTCAGATGTTGCTAGCATGACTACAGAAGTAGCAGTGATGAAAGGCAGATTTTGACAATAATACATAACATCTTATAAGTCATAAAAATTATAATTATGGAAATTTTAATATAAAATATACAGCTAATCTATTTGAAAGTCTTTTGCTTTTTTAAATAATAGTAAATTATAGGCAGAACTGATGTCATTGCCTATTTTACAATTGTCAAACTTTGCACTACAAGGAGCTGTTATCACATGATTTCTCACACAAGACCTCACGTAATTTCTAAACCAATCCTTTATTTAATGCTCCATGCTGGGTTTCGTGCTCAGTCTGGCTATTTCTGGGAAATTTCAGACAAAATTGTTTTCCACTTATTACGTTCTGGTAAAATTTCCTTTCAAAAGCTGTGTGGCCCTTTTTTCCTGGATAAAGGTTTGGCAATTTGACAAGTTGTGTGTTTACTACTATAAATAATAGAAATAGACACGAAGGAAGCCAAGGCAGAAGGCTTTGTAGCAGCTCTTTGCTGTGGGGAGGGACAGGCTGGGAGTGAGGGGCAGCTGCAGAGAGCCCTGGTGCTGGCTGTGTGTGTGCCACAGCTGCAGCTGCCCTGTGTGCGAGTGCCAGATGGGACAGAGGTGGGATGGAGCTCACAGGTGGGATGGAGCTGACAGAGGTGGGATGGAGCTGACAGAGGTGGGATGGAGCTCACAGGTGGGATGGAGCTGACAGAGGTGAGATGGAGCTCACAGGTGGGATGGAGGTGACAGGTGGGATGGAGCTGACAGGTGGGATGGAGTTGACAGAGGTGGGATGGAGCTGACAGAGGTGGGATGGAGCTGACAGAGGTGGGATGGAGCCGCTCTCATCCCGTGTCAGCAGCAAGGGCCGGGCTGGAGAGATGCCACCTGCAGCACCTCCTGCACGCAGCTGCACCGAGCTCGGCAAGACTGCCGGGCTCAGGCTGAAACCGTGCTGCATTCGGGGTGATGGGATCTTTATGCAGATGTCTGGGATTATGCCAGCATAGGTATGCCAGTCATGCATATCCACAGCCACACTTTCTCCTTGCAAGGAGGACGTGCTGCCGGTGACTAAGCGCTGATGTAACTCACAGCCTGTTCACCAGCCTTCACAGAGCTGGCTTCATTTGAGCTCTACCTTTGTTTTGGAAATGGGAGCTATTTTCAGTTTAATAACAAATACAGCTTGAAAGGAATTCTATATATGCCTGTTCTGATCTCTTCTTTAATGTGGCTTAAGTTATGACCCAGTTCTGTATAAACTCTAGCTTAGCGTCTTCCAGATGGGCAGTAAATCTGGACACAAGGGAGAGGTTCTCAGCTGCTCCAAGTCAGCATATATCCAGATGAAGTAGCTTGTGTTAAGGGTTATGTATTCCAGGGATTATAAAGCCACGGTTTCTGTAAATGATATACACAATCTTGGTGGTTATTTGGCAGTGTGGCAGGTTAGGGAAAATCAAAGGAAAGAAGGCCCAATCTGGAATCAGTAATGAACAACTCGGGACATTGAAAGGAAAATATCATCTGTTTCTTTACCTGGTCATTAATAATCACTTCTAAGAAAAGGTGTTACATATTTATATTGAGTGTAACAGCTAAGATTTTGGTCCAGGTATAAATTTTAAAAGAGGGAAAAATAAGTAGATATAAAAGTATAAAAGTATAAGTAAAATAAAATAAAATGTCACATCAGTTCTCTGTACCAATACCACTGAACTATTTTGGTTTTCTGATAAGACACTACTATTTAACATAAGTGAAAGTTTAAGGTGTCTGGACTTCACTAAAGCATTCAGGATTGAAGAATGTGATGTTTATGAGCCGAATTGGAGAGGATGGTACATAAGGTACACACAAAATGCAGACGGAATTAGCCAAAGGGATAGCTAATGACAGAATTATCTTGAAAGGGGAATGAATGATTGAGAAAGATTATTTGTACAGTTCTCTGTGGATGACTGAAATTTTGTTTAATTGAATATTTTCTACAATGATCTATGTTACTGTAGTGACGTCTGCTAATGATGCAAACATGAAAGGTATAATGTCTATGTAGGGACAGGAGTGGTATTTGGGCACAGCTGGGAACCTGATAAATGCTCTCCCACTTTTGAAATACCACAGGCAGTGACTTGTAAGTGCTCCTTTGTTGTTTACTCAAACACAAACCAAATCTGTCTGAAAGAGTATTGTTATATTAATAAAGCAATGTTTGGTTTTCATGCTCCCATTCTGTGAAAAGTCCAAACTGTATCAGTATCTAATGTCAAGAGAGAACAAAACACGTGTCAATAAACTGAATTAAACTAAATTTTCATTCAGAATAATGCAAAAAGTGTCAAAAATAATGAAGTCATTACCTCTTGCACCCAGACCTGTGGTCAGCTGAACTGGGTGGAAGAGGATCGTTGAGAGGATTTTTGTAATGAGACCAGACAGGTAAATTACCTTCATCGTGAAACACACATATTTGGTGAAATGCCATGGATATCTTTGGAGTCTGGGTATGTAAAAAGTGATCAGACTTACTAAAGTGAAAGAAATTGCTTGGGCCTTATTGCTTAAACTATCAAAGAATAAAAGAATTTTTCCAAATAAGAAAAGCAGGGTCAACAAAATAACTATGAGGTGTGAAGCCTTACAATATTGAATGATAAAAAACTAAACATTCAGAGATGGGAATGACTTACAGAAGGAGTTAACAAGATCACTAAAATGAAACAGTGGAGGGAAATTTAAAAAAAGTTTTAAAAGACAAAACTCATGACCCATCCAAAAGCAGATGAAAGTGCTGCCAGAACCAAGCATGAGCTAAAGCGAGAGATCTGACTCATTCAAACACTTGCAATGAAAAAGAAACAATTGTAATCGTACAGGAACAGGGTCATATTCAGCCAGGAAAAAAACATGCATAATAAGGGCACAGATGCATTAGATTTGCTTTCATATGGACATCATCTTGCAATACAAAAGGAAACTTAGCATTATGGAAGATATGCATGAAATGCCACAGGTAATTTGTTTGCATAAGTGTGGTACTAAGCAAATCAAAATAAGGAAAACTTTGTAGAACAGAAACATTTACACTGGTAGTACAAAATTTCTTTAGGTTCATACTGTAAACCAAGAAATAGAGCAGATGTGACTAAATGATTATCTTCATAACTCCAAAGGGTGTGCATTAGCAATTCAGTAATTTCCTTTCATGACGTTATTTTATATTGTTTCACAGATTTCCTTCACTGTGACATTTTGCATGCTATTTTCAACCAAAAGGATAGAAATTACACAGAATTCAACTTTGCATGATCCTTGAAGGAGTTTAGTCAGATCCCTGCAAGACCTGGACTCCATTCAATTCTCATTTTGGCCTTGATGGATCTGCCTAAAACAGAAACACACCATCCTCATGTTTGGATACCCAACCTGTAATGCAGAAAAAACACCAGTAACAAGAAAGCAGAAACATATTTTTAAATTCAAGCTGACTGAATGCAAGTAAATTCTATAAAATGAGCAACTAATAAAGTCTGGGACCTGTGCTGAGGCTTTAGAACAAAACCATCCTTCTAAATATTTGGATTTTAACATTGCTTATTGTAAGGACATCCTTCTGAGAGGTGACTTTCCTGTGAGGAAAACCATCACAAAGGTAGGTGTTTCACAGTCAAACAGCAGAGAGGTAAGTCCCACTGGGCACAAAATGCCTGGGTTGGATCAGGGCTGTGATATGAATGCCTAGACTTTATAGCTTATACCAGCTATCCCCCACATTCCTACTAACAGGAGTAGGTATCCTGTAGGCAATGAAAAGAAGGAGGCTCTGAGAGGAAAAAAATACAGATAAAAGGAAGGAAATATCAAGGAACAACTCTGCTTATATTAAATTTGGGGGAAATTGTTAGACAGATGCAAAGTTTAAACATTTTAACAAAAACCAGGCCACTCCATGCTCTCTTTGCACTAGTGTGAGAACTTCAGTGTTCTGATACCTCCTAAAGTATTTGATGAGAGACTAATAGCCTGACAGGCTAACACTTCACTTCCTTCCAATTAGGAGACTTTAACATCAAAGCCAAGGTCCTCTACTCAGCAAGGGCTTACTTGAATGAATTATAGAGGAGAAAAGTCCAGTAGTTTCTTGGTGTTTTCCCTTGCAGGGACACAGTCCGGCAAAGGCTTTAATAAGATGTTTGAGGTCAAAAGGTTCAAGTTCCTCACTGTGAGCACTAGGAAGCTGCCAGAGTGTTTCAATATGTATGGTGTTGGCAATGCAATCAGACAAAGCTGAAAACTCTATTACAGTGTCATGTGCCTGAGTTCCTTCTGGAGTGCTCTCGTGTACAGCCAGCAGCCGAGTGTGGGACCTGGAGTAAGTGCACTGTGAATCTTCCCTGTTGCCTCTTGGCTGCTGACACAAATAATGCCTTCACCACCTCAGCTTTTGGCTGCCAGGAGGGGTGTGACAATGGCTCCCTCCAGGGAATTGTGCCAACTGGTTTGTTATTGATTGGTAACAGACCTCCAGGATTTAGAGGTTTTCAATGAGAAATGATGACTGTGCTTGAAGTATGATATTATTTGACTTGATAAGATCAAACCTCTGGCAGAACATAAAAACTATCATAATAGTTTAGCTCCTATTTACATCAAACCAAAAAATATTAAAATCCCTCTGAGATAAGAGTAGAAAGTGCCTTGTTTCTCCTTTTTGTCAAAATATTTTTTAGATTATTTTTCCTGTACATAACATCTTTTTTTACTTTTTTTATTTTTAATGTTCCCTACTGTCATGACTACATCTCTCCATCTTTCACCAACAGATTTCTTTCTGAAGTTTACAAAGTACATGTATCATTGATTGTACAACACAGAACAGTTGACAACTGATTGTAATGTAGCAATTGTTTTCTTCAGTAACACAATGGAATATGGGGAAAAAAAGGGGGAAAAAGAGCCAAAGGAAATGTCTTCAGTTTAATTACACAAGGGATTGAATTCACCTCACCTTGCTTTCAGTCCTTTGTGGTCAAAGAAGACAGATCAACAGCAGCTATCAAAGATTCATTCCATGCCAAACAGCTAAGGTATAACAAAGACCAAAGACGATTGCAGGGGTAAAATAAGTGGGAGACAAAAGACCTTTCTCAGACATGAAGATCTCATAATTAACATCTTGAGAAGAATTTCTACTGTAGATGATCCTTACCTAAATAATCAACAAATGCTTGAATGAAATGTACTTATGTAGACTAGTTCACTGGTCTCCAAAAGAAATTCTTTCCAGCTGTTATTTTCCAAACTACAGTATTTAAATCCATACACTTTACAGGCTGCAAAATAAATCCTATCAAAGAAAGTGCTGTTAATTCCCTGCCCCACAATTCATACGTAAATCTCTCTTTTTTTGAGTTGATATTGAGCTTTTCAGTTACTTTTCTGTTTTTATTTTTCTCCACATATTCCTAACCCTCATCTTCACAAAAAAAAACCAAACCAAAGAAAATCAAACCAAAAAAACCAAAACCCCCCCCAAAACCCACAAACAAACAAAACCCCCCAAACAAACAAAAAGGCAAGCAAATTCAACTGCAGTGATATTAACTTATTTAAACCATGCACAGTCCATATGGGAGGAAACAAATCAGCTTCAAAAATCAGCTTCTGTGTGAGACACTTTCATAGCAATACTGCTGTATCCATGAAAGTTTTGGGATAGTATTAGTGTTTTCATTTACTTTTGGATTTGTTTGGAAATGACAGTTCCTAACTGGAATGCCATTACTGATAAAATAAAACCTATGTGTATTCTGTTTCTTGCATTTTCTCTCCAATACTAGCAACCTCAGTTAATGCAAATGAAAAAGCCCTAATTAAAAAAAAAATTTAAATTGCTAAGTAGATATAATAAACTAAATACTTTAAAAAGTCTGTTTCCTTAGAATTTCTTGATGCATTTGTTAATTTTCTTTCTGTTTCAACCTTCTTTCTCAACACACTTGCTTTTCCTGTTCCCTCCTTAAATTTTCATTTGAAGACGAAAGAAATAAGATTATTATTAGTATTATTATTTGTTGATCAACAGTTTAGGGTGGTGGTTAAAGCCAGTTAAAACACGTAGCTATCCCTGAAGGATGGACCTTCAACATGAAGACTTTGGCCTTGAAAAGACTCCTGGCAGTGCTCATTCAGTGTTGTCACACGCATAACAACTACGAATTTTAGCTTCCAGAAAATTTTATAATAGATTTTCTCTAGGATTTGCCAGGCCAAGTCCAAGGAAAACCTTAATGAGTTCAGTTGAGCGTTGGAAATATCTAATGCACACAGAAAAGAAAGTAGGAAATGGGAAGATGTACTCAGCTTCTTCTTATTTAAGTTCTCCAAAGTCTGTTTCTTTGTTCCTGAATAAAAATGCCTGTGTGCAATTCATAGGAATTCACCACACATGTGGCTCCCCTACAGGGGGCCAGCTTCTAAACCACGTTTGATAGAGGAAAATGTTGACAAAGTTCCAGGTGTTTGAAATTCAAAAAACATCTAGTCATAAGGTGGTCTAAATACAGATCTTTTATAATCTACAGTATCTTGAAAACACAAGGTGATGCAAGTGCACAGCTCCTTAAAGGCTTCCCTTTTCCAGTAACTTTTCTTCACAGCTTCTTGGTGCGAACACAAATGAAGTTCCAAAGTCACTTTTATATCTTTCATCAGTCTTTAAGTAGTATATGTCGAGGCTTCTGACTTATTTTCACATGTAAAGACATTTTCAGTTTGCATCTAACTGAAAAAACCCCCCCTGTAGATAAATAAAGCTCAATGGTAAGACATTAAAGAAAGTTTTTTTATGTAATTTAAGAAAAATGCATGCATTGCAGAGTGTTCTGATTAGCATCAACAGCATATACTTTTTGTCATAAATGTAAATATATGCTATGAAAAATTTAATTAGTCATCTACTATTGGACTATTTTAAAAAATAACGATAGAGTAATTAATCACTATTTTCAAGGCAAAATAAGAAAAGCTTTCTTTTCTGTTTCTGCTTCTTGAAATCAAGAAGGAGTTTCCATAGGTAGATTTTTGAATTTAGAATTCTGAAATTTTTGTTTGGTTTTGCAGTGCTGTATGAACACAGATATGACTCACACTGATTTTGCCATACATATATACATTCTTCTCCAAAATAAAAGTTGTGTGACACTAGTCAGGTAATATTTATCTGATAACCATTTTCTTTTCTACATGTAAATGTGTCTTCAAGGTTTTCACTTTATTTCAACAAAAATTGCCCAAATGAACTGAGAGTATTTTATGAATAAATCCTTGTTAGGTATAACTTTAGGCTGATCATGAAAAATCATCTATGGATAAATTTTGTGTATTTTCAGTACACCATGGAAGTCAGCCTGAGCAAACTTTTGTGTGATTCCTTGATGTGGCTGTGTAAAAGATCATCCTAAGTATTATTTACAGTCCATTTCCATTTCCATACTAATCATATTATTACAGAAACTCAGTCTATATACACTTGCCAGTCTCCGCTGGTGAAAGACAATCTTTATTATGTTAAAAAATGGACATCAGAAAATTGGTTTTGAAGTCTAATGAAATGATTTAGTAACAATGTATCTTCATATTTCCTAAATGATTTTAAAACCCTAATGCACTGCAGGAGTCTGTCTCAGTGGCATAATGAAACGGGACAGTTCAGATTGCAACCTGCTGTGAGAGGTTCCCCCCGTGTTACAGAACAGCAGGACAGCTCTGTCTCCCTTCCTTTTTATCTTTCGTTTCCTCTCCAAGTGCTGGGTCATATTCTTGGGGAGGGGGATGTCACTCAGTATCTCACACATCCAGCTGGTGTTCAATTTGCACAGAGTAAAGATGGGGTACTTAGAACTAAGTCTACTGCTACAGTTTGATCATGAAAGTTGCCAAAAGATTCAGAATATAGCTCTGCTAACTGCTGGGTTAGTGGAAATATTGGCTATTTACTTGTTCCAACCAGCAAATTGGCCTCTCCCTACACACCCCTTGGACATATAGAACAGATATACAGCTTGGCATAAACATGTATTTAGAGAGAAAGCAGGAGAAAAAGAAATGTGAACACTCAAGGCCACATATGCATTGCTGACATGATGACTCCACCTTGTCTAAGAATTCAGGCTGCTGTATGGGGAAATGGATGTGAAAAACAGTGTAAGTGCATAGCACAAAATTAGTTCACAAGAACCTTACAACTCTTACAACAATGAACCTTTGTACTTCATACCTTTAAATGATCTGTGATTCACTGCATTACAGCTATTTTTCTTTATATCCATTGGGTATAATCCTGGAGCCTCTTTTTAGGTGTGGCTGTGGCCTGGACACAGTAATACCCTGAAAAGAAGTAAATATGCTGATTGCTGCTGCAACCTTCTACAGAGAATGTTTGCAGAGCAGTGACATTCATGAAAGGAGAATGTAAGAGCAGTTATGGCTGGAAAAGGCTTTAGCAGGGAATGTGAAGTGGTAATAATGACTGACTATACCTGTTAAGCAAATTGTCTCAGTGTAGCTTTGCACTGAGGCAAAAATCCACCTCAATCTACTGCTGTGGAATTCCTCCACCTCACAGAATTTCCCAGAGTTCCACCCTGGAAAGATAGACCATAGAGTCCCTGTCCTGGCTGAAGGAGAAGACTCTCCCATAGTGCCTTGTACAGTGTACTCTATCCCAGTCTCTCCTCTCCCCATGCCCTTGGTGGTCCTGGGTTTCCCCTTCCCCAGTTCCCTGTTGGCTGTGATATCCTGAGTGTCCAGTTCCATCTCCCCTATGGGTTACTGACTCCCTGCCCTGCCCTCTGTACTGCCCCTGTGCCCTCAGATCCTGCTTAACCCAGCAGACCACATGGTCTTGTTCTCTTGCCTGGATCCCCCGTCAGCACCTGGAATAAACTCTGCTGGAACTGATGTAGTGCAAGGCCTTCCTGCCTCTCCTTGCTGAGCTGGCCTGTGGCATGCGTGGTTGTGGGAGCTTGATTCCTTTGCCTGAATTCTTCCCAAGCAGTCTTTCCACAGGAGAGGCTGACTGGGGTCTGGGCAGAAGCTCCACTCCCAAAAGATACTCCCCTACAACTGGCCAAGTAACAGCATTAAATTTCAAGTATTATTTTGCTCAAGTGAGCTAAAGCACCAGTCCTGGGTTAGAAATAAGGTGTACTAGATATTACACAAATTCAAAATACGAGGAAAATTTTAGTTCCAAACTGTAGAGAGTCTTAACTAGAGATTCAGGGCAAAAACTGCCCTAAATTTAGTGCATAAATTTCTGCTTATTGTAGGCTCCTGTTTGAATCACATGGGCAAGTCTGAGCATTCCTGAACCTATTTTAGAAGTCTGCTTAAGGATAAGATGGATTGAACCCTAGAAGGGCCAATCTTTTTTGGTAGAGAGAGACCCTGGGGTGATTGTTTTGTGTGTAGATGGATGAATCCCCAGCCATCTTTCCCTAGAACAGTGCTGCAGCCAGATTAATGTATGTGGTGGCACACTCTCTAGCAGAGATACATTACAGCATCAGGCTTATTAATGTAGGTGATCCTTCTCCACGAAGAAGGATTTCTCTACTGGAAGATGAGCCAAAACTTATTTTAAGTCACATTTTATTTTGTATTTAATAGTAGCACTCTAACGCTCAGTTTTGCTGTGTGTACATTGCATATGTAGCTTTGCCAGTCATTGAATTGACACGAATAATACTTCAGTCTGTAACAGGTTTAATGAAGCGGGAAGAACTTGTCCATCAGCAGCTGACCTGCAAGCTAGTGACATGTAAAATAGCACATTTTCTGCTGCCAGCCTGTCCTTCCTGCCCTAAACTGTACCTAATTCCATCATCATCTCTAACACTGGATTTCATCTTTTTCAGGGCTGCACTTTATGAACACTGTTTAAATAGTGACACATATTACCTTACTGTGAGGTTGCTGACAGAAGAAGAAATCTACTCCAGATGACCAGACTTTTTGTCAGTTAATTTCTTGTGAAATTTTCCTGAACTAAAGGTCATGAAGAGTCTTTTCCTATATATGTTAAAGAATCTTAACTCAGTCCCCTAATGGTAACCCTGGATGACTACAAATATTCCAGAACATAGTCTTTGCTACTTTTTTAGACATAGCTTCCTTTATAAGACCAAGAGCTATCTGTGCCTTAGCTGTAAGTGTGGAGATACTTTTTCTTCATAAACTTCTATAGCCATGTAGTCTAGTAGGCAACTGTGTGACTTATTTATCTCAAAGTACTCATTTTTAATGATGACACACTTTCTAATACTCATTACTGGTAGACCCAGATCAGAGGGAATCACAGAATCATTTGTGTTGGCAAAAACATCTAAAATCAAGTCCAGCTGTTAACCTAACACTGCCAAGTCCACCACTAAACCACGTCCCATGGTTTGTCTGTAACCCACATTGCTTCCTTTCAGTTCTGCCGTTGCTTAATCTTTATTTTCCTTTCAGTTGTTGTTACACCTGGGCTATGAAAACAAGAAAGGAAGATTAAAAAAAAAGAAAAAAAACTTACTGTTCTGAGAAAAGTCTAAGTCTAAGCCATAAAAATCTTGAACCTCACCATAACCTTACCACTAATAGCAATGCCAAGATACTAAGACTGCAGTTAAGTTGTCCCCAAATTGTCATCTGAAGAACTGATTTCTTCTCTTGTGCATTTTTGCAGAGATGAACAAGAAATATGCTTGTAAGAAACTACTTCTTGTATGCATCATGATATTAATAACTTTTTTTGGTTTTTTGGCTAAGGGCAAATTGAAAACAAAATGCCTAAATTTGCAATGTTGTACATGCATAAATACAATAAATTCCCCGTTATAATTAGGTGGGCCAATGATTGAGGTGACTTGCAAACAGACACCTAGCATGCTTTTTGTTTGTTTGTTTGTTTTTTAATTTAACAAGAAATGAAATCACCCAGAAGGTGTCTCACTCCCTTTAAGATGTCCCTGGAGAAGTGCTCCCTCGCTCCTACCATGCTAATGAAGACCAAGGTGACTGTGCCCCTCAGATGGGGGCCTGCATTTACACAGAATGGCCCCTGGCCAACACTATGAAGCAGAGAAAACGAAAACATTGCCCTCGGGCTGGCGGCATTCCCCCGGCCAGCAGCGCTGCCCAGGGCCGCAGAAGTGGCCCGGGTGGATGGCGAGCAGCTGCCCAGCAGCCCCGGCAGGTGAAGGATGCGCGGGCGGCAGCTGGCGAGGGACCGGGGGGCAGGAAAGCCATTCCCTGCTCAGCTCCAACGCGTTCGGGCAGCATCAGATAAGGAAGCAATTGATGTGTTCACACCTGCTTACATTCGAATTATCTGCTGACTGCTGACACAAACCTTCTATCTTCCTACGGAGACATCAAGATAAATTCAGAGGAAATGGAGCTGTACAGAAAAAAAAAAAAAAAAAAAAAGCGCTACTCTTTGCTAAATTGAGTGATTCCTCCAGGCTCTGACCAACAGCTTGAGGTCAGCATAAGCAGGAAAGACAAAGGAGAGTCCCTCAGGGATTTTTCAGAAGCTAAAATAGAAAATTTGCTCAGCTGTTTATCACCTGAGTTTGACCTCCCTAGCAATATCTTTTTTTCAGAACAAGGCGGCAATGAAGGACTTGGCAATGATGAAAGGGAATTCATCTTCCCGACATTTTGTTGGTGACATTCTGGGGCTCTGTTTCTGACTTGCATTTCCTTTGGAGTTAGACCCTTAGGCTCGTCAGGCCTCTTTTTTTGTGTGTGTTTGTTTTGCTTTGTTTTGTTTGACTGAGATGAGTTTTATGTTGTTTTGTTTAGTATTGCACTACACCCGTGAGCGGCAGTGTCAGACATATAGTTTGTCTTTGCAAGGTATGACTGGGGCCAGGTACTACCCATGATTCTTTTTTTTCACAATTCTTTCCAAAAAGACACATCAAAAGCTTCTTTTTCTCCCCCCTCATATCTTTTTTTCCTTTTTTTTTTTCCTGTAGTAAATCTGTTGTCATTGAAAGGACTGATCTTATGTCTCGAATCCTCCTCTTCCATAGATACTCTCAAAGAAGCAGGTGCTTGGCTTCTCTCAGGATCAAACCCTAAAATGCTAGTTGCCATGGTGACTGAATGTGAAAGAACAATAAAGAGCTGTTTACCACGGAAACTTATCAGCAGGGCTCGACAAAGCACCACAAAACTGTAATTAGGGTTGCGTTAAAACAGCTTTATTTCTGCAGCTAAAACTAGGCAACAGCCTTTGCCTTTGATTTCTTCTAGATATTATCCCTTGCATCCCTTGTGTAAGATCCCACCCAAACTCTAAGGAGATTATAGCAGAGTAGGCAAAAATTAGCATTTTGAAAAATCCATGAAAAACAAGGCTGCAAAACTGCATGCAAATGACTGTATGAAAAATGATGCTTTGAGAAGCAGAGTGCTTTGAAATATCCTACACACCCAGAGGTTGCTACACTCCACAGCAATCTGCAGAAGATCATGATAGTTTTGCATACACATTTGGATGTAAGGATTCTTTTCATATTTTATTGAAAGGGCAGTACCCCAAATGGAACACAGAGTCCTTTTACATGTTACATTTTTGTTGGGTTTTTTTTTGCTTCTTAGGATTCTAGTTTCCTATGCTGTTAGTAATACTGCTGTCACGGCTGACAAGTTAAAACAGCGATCGTTAATAGTAGCAATCAATGTTAGCTTGGCAGATCTGTGTCCTGAATGAATTCGGAGGTGCACTATGAAAAGCATTTCACAAATGCCTGTGAAGAGAAGGTCTTTACACAGAAGAGCTTTCGTTTTAATTAAGCAAAGCAGATGGTGCTGGAAGGGAAATAAAGGCACACAAAGGTGAAGCATCTTGCTCACAGCTGATCAGTGACAGGTCTCAAATAGTTATTCCCAATTTGTTAGAATTCTGAAGGAATGCCAGCCAACAGCAAAAATTATGGTGCACCTTTAGCATTCAGCTTAAACACCGTGTACGGGATGTGTGTCTACAGGTCAGAGGTGATGTGGAGCACCACCAGCCCACAGACAGGTGTTCAGGAGTCTCTGTGTTAGATGTACATCAATACCCCTCTTTCTGCAAGTAGGATTTGCACATTGAGGAAAGTTCCACTCTTCTGTCACAGCATTCAGGAGGGTACTGGCAGATTTCAGTACTGTAGTTGTCTCACTAATGTGCTGGGTTATGTAATGAGAAAAGAAATGGTAAAAAAATATTATTTAGATAAAATCCTGTATTAGATGCCACAGATAATGATCTGCAGCATTCATCCTCCTTGCGCTCCAACGAGGTGTTTTTGTGATGCTTCCATTGTTTCTGCAGGTTGTGTTGCTTCAAACTTTCCTGCTAATTGTTCGCCGTGTGAGTCCCAGAAATGTGGAATCTGTTTCTGTCAGTGCAGTGTTTGAACCAGTTGAATCCAAAACACTAACACTTCTCTTTTTAGTTTGCAGCAGCAATGGATACCTAGTATGTTCACCTGAGAATAATTCTGCTGAATATGTAAAAAGCATATCTTGTGCATGATCTAAACCATTCCTTTATGTATGTAGAAGAAATGGATCATCTGTGCTTCCAGGCAGCACCCTTTAGCAGTAGATCTTCTGAGAAGGAAAAATCATTTCCTTTGAGCATTCAAATCTCTGAACTGATTTTTCTTCCACTTCAATGTAAACCCATTGCCTTTGCTTCAGTGTGTTGCAGCTGGATGACAGAGAGGAAGGTCAAATTCTTTGAAGTGATATAACCTGAATTACAAACCAAGTCTGGAAGAGATAGTGGGTGGAAAGAACACAAGCCAGGGCTGATCTCTGCACAAGCTACAGCTGCTGTCAGTATTTGTACGGCAGGTCTCTGATAATTAGCTGCTACATGAAGTAAAATGTCTGGAGCGCCCCAGGTAACTGTTGTTGTTGTGAGAAACTAGCAAAGATAATGATATCTGTTTCCTGCAGTCGTTTCTAGTGTTCCCTCGTTTCCATCACTCACCTTCGGTAATCACCAGGAAATCTCCTGGGATTCATTCCTCACCCTTGGCCCGGGGTGCCTTGCCCCGAGGGGCAGCGCATGGGGGGAGGCAGTGCCTGCTCATTTCCTGGCACGTGTAGAGACTTCAGAGGGAGAGGGAGAGGGAGGAAAAAATACCTCCTGGAGCAGAAAAACTGTTGCCAAGACGTCATGAGTAGGAAATGAGAGATAGGAATTAAAAGCTGGATCATAGAGCTGCAAATAATTGTAATGTGTTCTCTCCTCAAAAAACTTACAAAAAAAGTTTGTCACTGATAATATATTTTTTTTTTAATTTGGAATATGGAACTCCAACCCTTGAGTGGCCAAGCTTTCCTGGCAGTGAAAGCAGAAAGTCCATCTACAAAGGGCTTCCTCTAAGATCCGAAACGCGTGGGGCTTGGGGCCTGCTGCAGTTTCACTGCTTCATACACAGATGCTGCCTGGTTCTGGTACAGCTCTTCAGACATCTCTTCACTCCAGGTGAGACCCTGCCCTACTGGCCCATGTGAGACTTGAAAGGACACAGAGATCCTTGTGTTAGCCCACTCATAATGAATTACACCCATAATGAAGATGATTTCTTATGTCATTTAGCTACACAACATCTGAAATTAATTTTGTGGGAGCAAGAAGTTGTTCATGTTGGGCTTCAGGGGCTGTAGCCCAGTGACTGTTAGCTATCAGAGGCAAATCAGGACAGCATCAAGGCTAAAAGAGTTTGGTGAAATGAAAAAGTGTTTTGGTTAAGAACAAGAGCGAACACTCACTTTGGTAGGAGACATCTCGCACTGTTATACCTGGTTTGAATTAGGTTTCTGATGGAGAAGGGAAATGTTCAAGCCTGCTATAATCAGTGAGGGCCAGCAGACACCTCAGATAGTTCACCAGTTTTCAAATGAGGGTATTTCTCATCCTCTTCAAGTAATGAAATAATATCTTAAGTCAGAGGCCTAATTTTGAAGGATGAGATGGGTATCATCTCATAGAAGAGACAAGGTTCTCATGAACAGAGTGTGTCAGATGCAGTAATATATATATAAAAATATATGAGTCAGTGAGAGCTTATCAATTTAACACAATGGGTGAAACATAAAGCCTTATTATCATTTTTTTCTCTGATATACACACACACTAAACCTTTCCACTACCATCATTTTATTTTCCTTAAAAGCTTCATTTTCCTCCTAAGGTCAGGAGTTTCATGAAAATCCATCCGTTTGAGAACTCATTGGGTTCAATTTAACTGAATGGGCAGCTGAGCCAGGTTGTACCTTGGTGCCTCTGAACTCTGTCTCTGACAACAGGACATAGGGATGGATGGGTCTGTGGGGACAGAAGTAAAGCAGTTCATCCACCTACCAGGAATTTGGGCTTTTACTGATATGATGGTTTCTTTACGAGTCTCCATATGTACACTCATGATGAAGGAAATAAAGCATTGCTGAAACCAGAAAAATAACACAGAAAGAAGTTTAAAGTTATAAGTATGTGTTGCACTATGTTGAGTGTCAGCCTGTAAAATGGAAGTATTACTTCTTGGGGAAAACAATCCAAAATACAAATATTCCATGATATATAGAAGTCTGAGAAAGCAAGCGTAATGCTGATGGACTAAGGCTGGTAGTAGACAGGAAATTAAACATAAGTTTACAGTGCATCCTAAAAAGACATCTGGGGCTCCATTCAAAAACTCATTGTTATTGCCTCACCAAAAAAAGGTTAAGATTTGGTAGGGCTTTTGCTCAAATACTGTTTTTAGTTATTGACACATAGTTTACAGATAAGAACAGGAAAACATCACAGAAATTATTATGATGGAGGAGAAACTCTCAGGAAAATAAAGGGCAAAAAAAGAAATACAATATGTAGTTTCTTTCTGCTGCACATTAACTGTGAAAGTCCCACTGAATATCAGCTGCAAGACCTCTGGTCAGCCTGGGTAGAGTATTAACCCTGGTGAAGGGAAGTGGACACAGAAACTCTACTAATATTTGTCAGAAATACAATGTAGGGTGGAGTAAAACAACAAAAGAGAATGGAGCAGCACAAGGAGAAAGTGTCAAAGAAAAGATTCAGAGATCTGAATTATTTCCCAGCTTTGCATAGACTTTCTATGTGATATTGGCCAGAATCAACAAATTTGTTTTTCTCAATTTCCTTCCTCTCTAAATAACTACATTGTTGTCTTTTATTTTGCCTTCTAAGATTAGAAGTATGATCAGTCTCTATTCATGCTGCTTCCTTTAATGAGACATAGCCTATATTACTGCTATGACTTCTACTGCTACTTAATCACTTTCCTTGAGACAAGGGGTAACGTGGAAAAGGAAATAAATGTGTTCTTGTGGGCCCCAGGGGTGCTGCAGGACCTCTTGCTGCCTTTGTTTAAAACTGAATTCAATGAAATACTGCAAAATTTGCTTTTAAGTGCCCTCTGGCAGTAGGAAATAGGAGACAAGATGTGCTGACATTTCCATCTAGGGAAATAACTGCTTGAGCATATCACTCTTTTTGAACACACACTGCAAATACACTCACAGTAATCTGGATTATAGAGTGCTAGCAATCAATCTCTGAAGCTATTTTTTAAAACCATTAGAAGGTATTATTTCTCAATAGGACAGAAGTAACTGCCATTCTATTTTTCAGTATTTTTGTTCATTTCACTATCAAAAGAAATCCATAAATGATATCTCAAATTGCCATATTTTTCTAGTTTTCATTTGCTATCAAATCAAATTTAAGTGGAAGGCTGCTAGGTAGAAAAGCTAGTTGTAATTAATACACTACCAAGTAAAATTAATCAAAGCTCTTCTTCAGACTCCTGCATAAATTCCACAAGTTTCCCTGTCAGTGGTCAGAACAACAATTTAGCTCACAATCAAACATGAAGTTAGAATCAAACATCTGAGTTTCCTCATTTGTTGTCTTTCTCATTCTTTCACTTCTGTCAAGATAAGACAGAGCAAAGCTCAGAACTCTTTTCTTCCAGAAGATCCTGTTTTAACATGTGCTGTGACCTCCAAGGGAAAAAAACCCCCACGTATGAATACACAGAAAAAACAAAAAATATATCCCTCAGCTGCCCCCCAGATCCTTACTAAAGCACTAATTCCAGCTTTAATCTGGCTCACATTATTTTCCTGAGCATTCAAACTTTGACAATAAAGCCATTTATAGAGTAAGCAGATTTATTGTTTCACTAAGCACACTGGGCTCTGTGGTCTGTGCACTTTGAGTGAGCCTAGAAACAACCGTGGAAGAAAATACTAGATTATTAGGTTATGCTTCAGAATTTTATGTCAACAAATAGTTTCTACTTTTCTAGCTATCCTACCTGTCTTTCCCTTTCAGCTGTCAATGGCTTGCTTCTTTTTAATGAATGCTGGGCTCTCCAGACACACATACATCAAGAAAAATGCTGAGATTTGTCAATTCCCCTAACATCCATTTAGAATTATTGTCAACATTTATAAATCTATAAGCAAAACATTCCCTTGAGACTGATGCTTTTTGATGGCTAGCTAAGGTAGGTCACCCAGCAGGGAAAATCTTGCTGGTGTATGGCAAGGATGTGCTGCCTTTAATGCCTCCTTTTTATCAGTGATCTTTGAGTCATTTGACTGCTTCCAGAGTAGGATTTATCATTTCTGTATGCATCAACCCCCTTGATTTTCTAATGGTGTTTGTGCATTTACATAGATTTGGTTTGTACTTGGCATGGAAATGGAGTATGGAAAGGCATAGAAAAACCTCTGTCCTTAAGAGTAACATATGGGATTCTTTATTATTATTTTTTGCTAAGGCTCCTGCATAAATGCTTAGCTTTCTCAGTTAGAAAAACAAATACCAAGTAGCTCAGAAATTGTTTAAGTTAGCTCAGAAATTTGTCAGCTCTTTTAAAAAGAGAAGGGAAAATACTACTCTCATGCAGCATTAAGGAAAGGAAGTACACATGGAGGAAAATGATACTATCAGGCAATCAGTTAAGGGTGGTGATATTTGTATTTTAAATCTAATATTAGAAATTCAGCGTAAAGGATCCCTAATGCACATCAGAATTATTCTCAGAGATGGCTATCTCAACTTTTTTAGTTGCTCAGACATTTACCAATTTACTAGGTTACTAGGAAAGTCTCATGGCATTTTAGTCAATTAAACAACTTTCGCTTAACAAATATTCTTAGAAAAGCCATTCAAATCCATACATAGATCTGTAGGTAGAATCAACTCTTGGAAGTTAATTCAAAATCTTTCCAGCATCCCTGAACACTCTGGTCAATGTAAAGTATCTGGGAAGAGGCTGAAGGAAAAGTGAGAATTCCCAGTGTGTAGAGGAGTCCAGGACAGTACAAAGCTTCAGAATATAAATGGGATAAATGGGTTTGTAATGGTTGAGGTCCAAACTTCATTCAGCTCGGTGGTCTATCTACCACAGGAGGAAGAATATAAGGACCAGGCAGGGCAGAATAATTTCTTGTTTGCATATGCTCCAGGCCTTCACATCCTAAGGCTGACAGACTTCCTGAGCTGGATGTAGGAGTGTTACAGCTCATTCCTCCTGTGAGGAGCTGTGCAGCTCAGTTCTGAGCCCCTGTAAACTATTAACTTCAGTGTCCAGGGTTTGATTCCACACTAAGCAGAATTGTGTGAATTGTCCATCTACTTGCTACCTAGTTTCTGGGGATTCTCAATGAACCTGATATATTTGTTTTTAAGGAAGCTTAAGACCAGCAAAAGGAGAATGGTGCATCAGTTCATAGACTGCAAAACACATGAAGAATTAAACAAACAAATTGCAACAAAAAAGAAGAATAAAAGCACTTGAAGCTTTTGTCTGCATCTGAATACTTGTCATTAGGAAAAGCAAGTGCCACATCTACAAAGTTAAAATGGTTTTGAAAGTTTGCTGTGTTGGGAAAAGAAAACCACAAGGTTCAGACACTCAGTTCAGTGAAGTGAATGGGGGGTACATCTGCTTCTTCTCCTGAAAGGATAGGCACACTCTTGAGTCCTGGTTCAGAAGTGGTTGTCCCATGTGCTTGTCATTTTCCTGCCCAACCAGGCTGGTCTTTAAGGATTTAGATGGTTGCTAAGGCTTTCAGAAAATGAATGAATGCCAGAAAAGGGAAGTTATGTGCAATCAGCAAAGCTTGCTTAAGAGTATAACGTTTCCTTACAGACAGAACTGAGCTCAGTATGTGATTTTACACATGTAAAATATGCAGTTTGACTTCAGCATTTCTTACCAATGGTTGTAAGCGAACTTAACACTAACTGTGAGAAATGCCTGGTCACTAGAGATAAGGAAGCTGCCAAACCCAGTGTTGTAAGAGGAATTTAGTGAGTCCTCATATTTGATTGTGAGGCAGCAGGGTTTGAGTAGTAGTAGATCTTCTCTGCCTCATTCAACTAATTAAAATTTGTGCCAAAGGCAAACGACTAACAATGACATGGAAGGCCAACATCTCAGTGATGAAAGCTGGGCTACAGTGGAAAAAATGGCAATATTTGGTTATGGCACTAGCAGAATTTAGTCTTTGTGATGGAATTTGGTGCCATATCCATAGGGAAGTTCTCAGGATTACCCACGTAAAGTGCTCAGGCAGCATGTTTATGTCTCTGTAGCAGAGAGAAGGGGGAATTGGAGCAGAAAGTGAGGGAAAGAGACTTCAGAGCATGGAGGAAAAGAGAAGCCTTAGAGTTCAGAGAAGGAAAGCAAAGAGAAGGGCATGAAGAAAAATGACCCATGAAAGGTTAGAGCTCACAAAGAAAAGGATCCTGTGTATGGCAATCAGGGGAGCAGAAAGTCCTCCTAGGTTGACTAAGCAGAGACAGTTTAAAGGCATTCAATCATACTAGTGATTATTAGTCCTTTGAAATCTATTAATCCTATTATGAGGCTGTGGGGTAATTTTAGAATTTAAACAGACAAGCAACTATATTTAAACTTTGTTGCCATGTATTTTCTTTTACCTGTTTTATTTCATTTCCATGTTTCTTTCTTTTCAGTTTAATTTTCTTTTTTTTCTCCTTTGTAACTTTTCTGTCTTCTTGTTTCCTTACCTCTCCTGTTTCTTCCTACATTTTATTTATCTGAAGATTAAAGGGGAAAAGCTGTATGACCTTTACTACCAGCATTCCTCACATTTGGAGGATGGGGAGGTAAAATAAAGCTCCTGGAATCTTACAAGCAAAGCAGAGTATTATTACATACACAGTTAAATAGTTCATAAAAAGAATTTAGAAAGAATACAATAAACACCAGTATAAGCAGCAAAGTTTGGCCTTGGCTCACAAACTCTGCCAGCCAGTTGAATACTCATCAGGCAAAATAACAACATAGCCAAACAGCTGTGTGTTCCTCAGAGAAGCATGTAGAAACACATGGTCTAGAAGAAAAAGGGGCCTTTCTCTTTAGGCTTACAGACATTCTGCATAACAGTCAAATTTTTACTCTTTCCTTAAGAAGATCCCTGTACCTGGAGAACCATTTTTTCATGGACTCTGTTTTAGTTAATATTTAGGTAGTTAATATTTTAGTCAATATTCACATTAAATTGAATTTATAATTACTCCCCAAATTGTAGTGAGGGACACTTTGCCAGCCAGGGCACGTCCCATTCTCTAACAACTCTGGCTGTTGCCACACATTTGCCATCAGTGCAGAACGATCCTTCCCTGGGCAGCAGCCACTGTATTTCATTCATGTTCGCTTCCAGTTCAGAGGCCAAAGTCATAAGACACATAGGAAATTGTTCTGGAACAATTCTAGTCCATGTATATATAAATAGTTAGCAACTTGCACATCACTTTATAAATCATAGCTAGAGCAGCAAAGATATTCACAGCAAAGAATGGGGGTGCTGTGAAATGCAGGAGCGCTCTGCACTGTGATCTGCTGGCATGAGGGACAGCTTGCCAAGATCTTATACAAGATCTTATACAAGATCTCCAGGATCTGAGGGGATGAGTGAGCCAAGGTGCTCCCGGTCAGTTCCACATAAGGGGAAGCCATGAGAGGCCCAGGAGCACTTCCCTCTCCATCTGCAAACAATACACAGCCCCAGAGTTGCAAAACCAGCAAAGCAGCATTTGTGGCATTCACAAAGGGCAAAGTGCTATTCCCCATAGCATGCATATTTATTTTGATGTGGTTGTCTGTGGGCAGCAGTGTATGAAATCAACCACACAACTGACATTTACATTATGGCAACTTTGCTGTGATCTGGTAAGGGGCAGAGACCTGAGAGCAAATACAGTAAGCCTTCCTGTCCCCTGTGCTCCTTCTTACTGCCAGGTGTAAATGACAACAGGAGACAAGCAGTTGTGTTAACAGCCTTGCTGTAACTTCTGGAGAATCCTTTCCCCATCCACCTTTTTTTTTTTTTTTTTTTCAATGAAGAAAGGATACATCCTTCTGGTGGGCTAATTAGGGTAAGAATCCTCTATTTCTCATGGCCTAGTGTTTTTGGGAAGAATCCTTTAAAGCACATGTATGAGTGAGGGTCTGTGTTAGGTAAGTTCATACCTGCTGTTCACCAATATCTATAGTGCTGAAAATGCAGACAGTGGATAAGTATCAGTCAGGCTGTGCTACTTGCATTCCCAAGACCTTATTAGCCACAAGCACCATTTGCTTGTATTAATTCACTAATCAATTTCTAGTTTAAAAGACTGTTTCAGAGGGAAAAAAATTCTTTCTACACCACCTACTCTTGTGTGTTCTACACTTCAGGAGGACAGAATTCAAGCTTCATTTATTTACACACCTAAAAAATCCCATTTTCTAACTCCATGACTTCTGGAGCTTGCCATAGTAATAGGCTATCTCAGCCCTTCTGCATGTGTTAATACTTTCCATATGAGAAAGGAGGCACATTTCTGACAGAGTGGTTAGCCATTGGAACAGACTCCTAGCAGATTCTGTATTTCCTGGCCTTATCAAATAAAGGCTATAAACCTTGCCAAAAGTTGTGCTGTGTTCAGATACAAGTTACTGGTCTCTACAGTATTTAGTAGAAAATATTATTTGTCTAGATACATAGAATGGCCCAGGCTGGAAGGGAACATAAGGGATCATCTTGTTCCAACCCACACACCATGGGCAGGGACACCTGCCAGTAGACCAAGTGGCTCAGAACCCCATCCAGCATGGACTTGAACACTTCCAGGAGAGGGACATGCACAGCTTCTCTGAGAATCCTGTTCCAGTGCCTCACCACCCTTGTGGTAAAGAATTTCCCCCTAATACCTAACCTAAACCTACCCTCTTTCAACAGCCCCTCACATTCTTAAAATTGATGAGTGTGTGGAATCAGGATTTGAACAGAAGAAAGGAAAGATTTCTTTATAGCTTAAAGCCTACACGTGATTTCTATATAGCATGTGTGACAATACAATTTGTTAGGTGTTTTTTGAAGGGATATTTTGTTATTGCAAGAAATGTGTTGTAGAATAGTAAAAATTTCAGCAAACGTGAAAAGGAAAAAAAATAAGAGAAACTTGCAATTTGATTAAAATTATTGAACTCAATGATAATCAGTAGGTAATGGGCACTAAATATTTTTATAAAAATAAGTGATCTTTTATTATTAAACTAAAGGGGGATTTAACATTTTATCACTGAAATTTATCATAAATATTTCACTATTGTGTACTAGTGTTTAAATGTTTATGGAAGGAGAAGAGCTCTAACAAGCAATTGGGATTGTACTTAAAGCACTCACACAGGACATTGGGGATCGGATTTTAAATATCCACTCCAAGTCAGATGGTTAAAAACCTTTGAAAGCTAAATATTTGATTTTCTTATATTTCAAAATCAGGAAAGAAATTATTTTATTAATAAACAAAAAATATTTCTGTCCCTTGCCTGTCAGAAAAAAATAATAACAAAATCAAAATATTTAATTTCACAAGTCTTTGGAATATTGTTTGGTTGACATAGGTATTATGTAGATACTATTTTTCTTTGCTGTAGAAGTATCTATTTTAAAAAGAATCTCTTTTACTCTACTTGCTATATATTATTGCCAAAATAATGATCAAACTGAATGATCAAGCTTAGCCCAGCATCTCTTCTCTGACAGTGGACAATGCTGCAGACAAAGGTACAAGAAAATCAATGGTCAATTATGCCACAACCCTCCCAAAGGGAAAGATTTTTTTTCCCTCTAATTCTTATTAGTTAGTAACAAGCAGTAGCTTGCTCTTTTATGTAATATATATATATATATGTATA